>JAUMHI010000073.1:405428-421791 GCA_032359435.1 Enteromius unitaeniatus
GAAGTTTTTTCCCTTGGTCATCTCAATGTTACTCCTTTTTAAATTCCTAGACAATAATTCCATCAAAGGTCGTAACAGTAAAATTGATTTAAGATTTACTCAACTATTATAGGAGTGTAGCAAACTTTAAACACATAAAAAGTTACAAACTGCAATATTAAACTTATTTTATTTCAGCCAAAGCAACATTTTTAATGGGTTATTTTTTTATTAATATTTATTTTTTATTGTGTCTTTAATTCAATGAAAAAAAAATATTAATACATCAGTGTTATTTAACAGTATGTGTATATATATATATATATATATATATATTTATATATACACACACAATTAATATTTACAAATAGAATTTTTTTATTCAAGTATAAATTATATATAAATTTTATATATAAGTTTTCATTTTACTTTTTGTTACATTTTGCTAAGCAATTTTGTCTTTTTGATTAGGTTTTATATACATATATATATATATACGCATTTACATTTAAATTCCATTTTATGTTTTGTACAATTATGTAGAATCTATATTTGATTTAATATTATATCATATAATATTTACTAAATATTGTTTTAGTTTCAGTTTGCTGAAATTTGTTTTGAACATGGGTGCTCAATGGCAAAAACTGAAGAAACTAAGCAGGAAAAAGGATAAAAAAAAAAAAAAATGAATAAATAAAAAAATCGAACATACGCTCTTGAGATCTGGAAGAAAGCAGATTGGCCAGGCAGCTTGTCTGAGTGGGTGGGGTTGTAGATGAAGTCATCACTCTGGGAACCAAATGGGCTCCTCCTGTCTTTTGCTTGTGCTTCCCCCCGCCAGTGGCCCCGCCCACCTGCTGCGGAATAGAGAAGCAGTGAGAGGCTCCGGGCGAAGGCAGAGACGGGGTCAGCGTCATGGGCTGGTAGCTCAAAGACATGCAGGTGGCAGGAGGAAACATCTCGGCCACGCTGGAGTATCCGTGCTGGGCATCCAGCGGCAGAGCGCTCATGGCAGAGCCGGTGTGGGTGATGACTGTGGACGTGGCAGCTGCACAGGTCCGTGATTGGCCGGATGAATATCTGTGCCGGAGGCAGGCTGACGGGTAAGGGCTTTCCTGTGCCATGACACCCGGCATCTCAGCGACATGACCGCCGAAGGATGTCTGCGGATCGTATGGGACCAGGCCAGACGAGAGGTTCAGAGAGTGATGGAAGTCACTGATGTATTCTGAGTGACCTTTGAACTTGGGCTCTGAGGTTTCACCACTGGGGTTGAAGGTCAAGTCGGGGGTGATGGTCTGACGTGGATAACTGGGTCCAGGTAGGCTTTCAGCTGAGAGAGGAGGCTAAAAAATTTTAGTGAAACAAATGTAATTATTATTTTTGCATCCAGAAAAATTTATTAAATTTGTGTGACATCTCAAATAGTCCAAAACACGGCACAAATTATTATATGTTAAATATAATTAACTTAATTAAAGTTATGTTAATTTGAAAAAGGATTGATTTTTAATCTTTTTTTTTATTATTTTAAACATTTCGATGTTGAAATGTGAACCATGCTTATAACTATACTACTAATAGTAAAGAATATTATTTATTTATTTAAATACAATCCCTTTTATTTATCTTATTTCTCTAATTAAATAATTAGAATGAAATATTACATAATTTAAGTATAATAAAAATGTTATGTTGAAAAAAACAAACAATGCTTATAGTAATAATGCAAATAAATATAAATGGTTAAAAGATGGCACATATTTCTACATAAATAAAATCATTAAAATATTGAAATATTATTATTTAATGTTCATTTGTAGGATGATTTAGCTAAAAACAAGTCATGTGAACAGTTTTGTTCGGCGACACCAGTGGCACTTCACAGTTACACACAGTTTTAAAGCATGAATGAGTGCTGTACCTGTGTCAGCAGAGGTCCTGTGTGTATCATCTGACTGCTGACGGTAGAAGACGCAGCTGAAGGAAACGCCACGCTAGATGAACTCTCAAAGAAGCTGCAGTCTGAGTAAGCCACGTGCTCCGTCGGCTGCCCGCGGAAACTCATGAAAATGTCTGGAAAGCAAAGAGCACGGAGAAAATTCTTCGCAAGTTGGCAAGAGTGACTCTCAAATTCTATTCAGACATATCCTGAACATTGCAATCCCTTAGAAATGTCTTCTAATGGCTCTGAAGAAACACAGCACCACGCAGCACGGTTTAGTCTCTAAACTATTCCTCCAGACCTGCCAAACCCACACGCAACCAATCAGAATGCCTTCTGGGAGAGGTATTTTCCACCTCAGATGATCCGTGCTTCATGTGGCCATGCAATACCAGACCTTAATGTTTCACACACACACACACACACACACACTTCAACAGGGTCAATTTATATTATCATAAGAACACTTAACACTGTGATGCTTCCGAGCAGAATAAACCAAGCTAAGAACATTTACAGATCAAACGTGGAAGCTAATGGAGTCTATACTGATATCTGAGTGAAACCTGGCACTGACACAATGAGTGAGTCCAGAGCCTCGTGACCAAGTCCTGCAAACACTGCCAGGAACATGACAGTCATATGCTGTGTGCTAGAGTACATTAGTGAGGCCCTGATCATATTTTTGATCATTATGGTTAAGCATGTTTGATACATTAGACTTTTTATGGCTCATATAATATCACAGAGTAGGAATACGTAGGATCAATTTTATTTAAATGCCAAAACTGATATTTATATAGACAAAAAGTGATGACAAAATTAGATTTTATAAGGTTATCGCATATACTTACAAGGAATTTTATAAATATTAGGGCTGTTTACATAATATATGTGTGTGTGCTGTGTATATTCATCATGTATATATAAATACACACCCATGCATGTATATATTTAAGAAAAATGCATTGATATTTTAAATATAACTATAAATGTATAGTATAATAAAATATATTATACATACTATAATTTAATATAAATATATAAAGAGATATAACTATTTTGAAAATATATATGTGTGTGTATTTATATATATAATCATTTGACAGCACTGGAAAATATCAGTCATCACTCTATATCTCCAGTAATATGTCTTAGCAGGATGAGATTAAAATGATCCAAACATTTCTACAATATAATGTAATACTGATTGAGATTCTGCTCCTCAAGTAAAGCTTCTGGAAACAGGCGTCCCTCAAAAGATCCTGAAGATCAGATTTGAGACACACTGATTCTTCTAGAAAACGATTGATGGAGAATCAAGTACATCTGAGCTTTTTCAGTCCCGTAAGAGTTCATCTGGAAATATGACTGCAGTTATTCTGACATTTGATAGAAATCAGTCAAGATTTGCCAGCAGAAAGAAAGCTGACTGGATGTGACGGGAGGATGCCTCTATCATCTGTGTGCAAAACATAATTAGAACGCAATTCATTTTTAATTTTCTTTCTTGGACATTGTTTTGAACACTTGAATGTAAATACACCTGTGTGTTCTTGACACTGAATGAGTGCTGCTGTCCTAAAGTAAACCCATCCCTACAAATAACTCACTATTCAGGGCTGGTCACTTCCTGTCTGACTGAGGAAACCCCACCAATGACACAGAAGGGTTAAACTCATTCATTGTCCTCTAGACACCCTGAAAGTGAAGCACAGACAGATTGTTGGGCCAGCTTCACTAAAGCTTGCGCAAATGAACTTTTGAACTTCCCTATAGCTTCTCAAGGTTATCCAATACTTCTACTACAAAAATCACATATTTATTTGTTTTTTGGCATTTCCAAATAATATTCATTCTTAATAATGAATCATACAATAGGAGTAATAAATATCCATCAATAAATTAATATTGAAAAATAAGTTTAACATAATCATTATATTATATAGCATTTAGTAATGATTAATATTGATACTGAAATATTGAAACAATAATATTTGATATTAATGACTACAATTTTTTTAATTAAATAATATTATTACGTTTTCGACTACAGCTAAAACATTTTCAGAAACAAAATATATTAATAAAACAATATATTAATTAATATGAATTATAAATGTGTGTGTATTTATATTATAATAATGTTAATGACTATATTTATTATTTCTGTTCACATTATATTTTTATTAACATTCAAACTACAGATAAAACATTAAATCAATGTTCTTATATATTATTCCATTATGTTAATGACTATATTTAATTTAAATGATACTCTGTAAGGGTCAAGTTAGGCATTTCAACCAAAGAAAGAAGGTGTAACCGTTAGCCTCCATTTTCATACAACTCTTCTTTGTTATCAAGAGCATGGAAAGCACCAGGACCAGAGTGCAGAGCAGCACACGGCATATAAAACAATTCAGTCTGAGTTATAAAGCTGAGCAATGTCAGTATAATAAAGAGTGATATGAAAACTCACCTGGTATGTCCATCAGGTCATCCAAGTTGGGCTGTAATGGAGTCAAGCCGGGCTGGATCATGTCTGCATTACTGGTGTATGCTGAGAGAAATACAGCATTAGGATGTGTGTGTTTAGCACTGCTCTGTTTGGAGCATTTATGTCTTTAAAGTTCCTTGTTTTAGGGTGTGGTGTCCTTCCTGAATATATTTTACAAACTCGTGAAAGAAAATACTTTAAGGCAGGGGAGGCAATAAATGTCACTAAAAAGACACACATTATATAGCGATCTTGTTAAACGAGAAATTGTAAAGTTACTTATCTTGGATTAGGGGTTAAAAGAACACATCATCCAATAATAATACTTCTGTCATAAGTTAATCACATGTCATTTCGAGGCTCACTTTTTTCTGTGGGAAATAAAATGAGCAGTCTATGCTGGCTGTGCACAGAGACTAGAAAGAGAGGCAATTCTACCTCTGCAAGAACAGTCTGCTGCTGACCACTCACCACCTTTAAGATAGTGAGCTTTTCTTATTAAAAGGAGCTGCTATTTCTATTCAAATGGGAGTTTTGAGCAGTGAAGGGGAACAATAGAAACAATAACACAGAGCATGTGGAAAATGATGTGTTTTTTTAACTTAAACCACAAAAACACATGGCATTCTTTTTAACAACCTCATTTAGAACAAGCCAAAAAAAGTTAATACCCCACTGATGGTGTGTTTTAAGCATAAAGTAATTTTCAAATTCAAATTCAAATTTTATTTGTCACATACACAAACATACACAGTACGAAATGTAGTGAAATGTATTATACGACTGCCAATGACCCTAAAGAGAAGAGAATTTTCCATCTCAATAAATGCATCTTGATTTAAGAATGTTTAAATATTTGTATGGAAAGACATAAATCCATACTGAGGAAGAAATACTGATTTTCTGGGTTTGAAATGACACGAGGGTGAGTGAATGATTTCTGGATGAACTCTTCCTCTATGGACTCACTGTTTTGGCGGTCTCCACTCCAGGGACTGGGTTTCTGGGTCATGGTGAACAGCGTGTCTGAAATGTCTGACAGGAAGCAATCCAAGTCAAACATGTGTACTTCCTCTGATGCCGCCTCTGGCTCAGGATAGATCTGACTGGTCCATTTCTCCAGCCCCGTCCTGCTGATAGGACTCTGTGGAGAACGGCAACAATATAATACTTAATGTTAGACACTTGATCACTAACACTAAATATCAATATGAAACAGTAATATGATGCTTTCATTAACAAGCACCACTTATAAAGGTTCCTGCATCTATATATGACCACAAGGCAGACCGTGTTCACAAGCACAGACTATTTACGTAACATCATCAAACCGTAGCTCAGACCATTTCCTACAAAGTCAAGTACATTTATATTTCCAAACCGGTTGATGCTGCAAAAGCTTACTCATGCACAGATAAGTCATAAGTCAGTATAGATAAGTCATGTTTGGGTCTGAAGCCTTGAGGGAATACATTAAAAATCCTGTTGAGAAAATAAATAGTTTTCCGTTTATACACACAGAGCAAGAAATGAGGAAGAAAACAAGATACAGAGAATATATATATATATATATATTTAAATGTGCTTTCACAACCCACTGTTTTTAAAAAAAAGGCAGGGCAGGACTTAATTTAATCCATTAGGAATAAATTTTTTTGTAAAGAATGAAAAATGATTGTACTCTCATAGTCGGGCAAAACAATTGCCAGAAAAAAAACAATATAATAATGGTATAATAACAATATAATAATAATAGAAATGCATAATTAACAATCTAATTAAAACAGCACAAGGCAGCCAAAAATATCTGTGTTCAGGAAATCAAATTTGTCACCATGAAATTAAACATTTTATTATAAAATGTATTATAATTTATCCTTGAATATATTTTATTATTCATGTGCCCTCATTATTTTTTGCCAAAAACAATCCATCCCTTCTAGCAGGGTAATGTTTTTTATTCAAACTGAAACCATAACAAAATATTTTCAGAACCTGAAATAAAATAAACACTTACTAAAATAAAATGAAAAAGTAGACACCTATCTGAATTGAAATGAACATTTCTTATTTCTGTTTAGTTAAAGTCAAAGTTTAAGTAACTGAAGCTAAATAAAACACAGATTTAGACAATATAGACATCAAAAAATAAACAAACTTACTAAAAATTAATGAAGCCAAAGATTTAGTTCTAACAGTATTCTAACAGTATACCAATAACAGTGAAATAACACTGCCCTCCAGTAACCTGTTGCTCACGTGACATGAGCAATTAGCAGCTGACCACAATCCAATCCATTTCCAGTGGACAAAATCATGGCTCATTTACATTTTGATGAAAGATTTCTTTCCTTTGGAAGGTCAAGCACTGGCACTTCAATGATAAAACCACAAAAGCGTATTGAAAAGCAAATGTAGCTGATTTGGATTTCACCTTGACTGACAGTTGCACACACAAACACTCATATCTGACAGTCTACTCACAGCTTTTACTGGAGAAATCCCAAGCCCATCTGTTTTACCTGGAGAGATGCTGTCTTGCTGATTTCCCTGTTCTGCGAGGACTGAGGCTCGGCACGGGCCGCATATTTATAGGAATACCCACAATCCACACAGCAGCGGCAACGATTACGTCTTTCCTGAAAACTACCTACGTTCTGTTTTCCACTTTCTTTTTTCTTACGCACAAAGGTGGCAAATTATAGTATTGGTGCTAGAGCGAGTTTGTGAGCAGAAATGATGTGTGTACGTGGGCCTCGGTGCTTACGTGTGAGGCCTTAACGACAGCAGTTTAACGCAAATGTGTAAAAGACAGGAACCCCCTGCCCGATCCCATTATGTTTTCATTTCTCAGTCTTTTTTTTCCCAGGTTTCTCGGTATCATTGAAGGCGAGCGGCTCTTTTGTTCCTGACCCAGTTGCTGCTGTCACACTCACGTGTGGAGGATGAGAGCAGACCCGCTGCCTCCTGCTGGCACACTGACACACTGCAGCTCAGCAGCGGGGCAAACCGGGACGAACCATCTATAACTCGGGTCTCTGCTTCAAAGTGCATCTGTGGGAGGTTTTTTACCTGGTTTTATGATCCAACGGGTGAAGATGGTGCATCTTATCGCTTAGTGAAGTGACAAAAACCTCTCTAAAAGCAGTAAAACAGAACATCTAACATAAGCTTGGCCTTAACATTAGCTGTTTTTGTAGTACACTACCATTAGGAAACCTAGGGGCAGTAAGATTTTTTGAATGCTTTAGAGAGAAGTCTGTTTTGCTCACCAAGGCCGCTTACATGTAAATGATAAAATACGGTTACAATTTAAAATAGCTGTTCTCTATTTGAATATATGTAGAGTTCAGATGCAAAAGCCTTTAAGTGGCATGCTTACAAAATGCTAATTTTAGAAAAATATTACATGGCACTAACTATTGATATTGTACAGCGTAATTTGCAAATCTGAATTTTCAGCATCAATTACTCCAGTCTTTAGAGTCAAAAATGTATCAATGTTGAAAATAGTTTGTGTACGCTGTGATAAATAGTATTTTTCAGGATTCTTTGATGAACAGAAAGTTCAAGGAAATAGAATTTATTTGAAATAGAAGTCTTCTTTTGATCAATTTAACGCATCTTAATAAAACTAATATTTCTTGGCTGGCATCAAACTTTTGAATGGTAGTGTACTTCGCAAATACCATAGTATAGTATATAAAGGTGGTAGTCACTGAACACCAAGTACCACGGTTCAGTATTAACCGAAAGCACTCACCCCATCAAACTAATTCATATCCACAAAGCAGCACATGAAAAGAAGCACCGGTGATTCAAATCTTGCAGTATGTGGGTCAGATTTGATTAAACGCCGTTAAAGCCTGAATGTGCGTTTCTCTGACCGCCTCATTGAACAGAAGGCAAGATTAGCACTTTAGTCACTGAAGGCAATCATACGACTCGTTTTCTCATCCGTATGACGCAAATGAATTTGCAGTGTTTACGTTTACTCATGGTTTTCATACATGGTGGATCTTTTTAAATTTTTCAACCAGCCGAGGAAAGCCGAATCTCAGGGGCGCCTATTAATAGAAATGCACTTGAGCTGTGCAAACATGACCTGAACCGCTACCTCACTAAAGTAAATGCAACACTCTACGCTAATTCATCAATGATTTACACCAGGCCATCATCACAGCTGCATTACAGCCCATAGATAAGAAAGACCTTCAAAAATCTCTCAATAACTAAATAATCATTGTGTGAAACAGCATGTGTGCCTGCAGAATCCAATCGGATTATGATATTAACTTTTACATTTTGGTTAAACCTTCCAAAACAGGCATTATTACCCCTTACAAGTCACTACACAGGATTCCCACACTTTTTGAGCCAAAACAATTTATAGGTCACTCCCAAGATTTCGGGACCAGGCTCCTTTTGTATGCCAGATACCAACAATTTAAGTTCATAGAAGTAAATTTACATTTATATTTTTTAAGTAAACAAATGTCATGTATGATGCGTTATAAAGGATTCATAACGCATTATATATTTTTATTAAGAATTGTAAGCAAAGCCTTTTTTTTGCTTTGCCATATGTTTTAATGCATTATACTTTTTAAAGGAGCAAGAATAAATAGATTAGAAGAGAAGTATTATAGTAGAATAGAAGTCTTATAATGTATCATAACTGTGGATACAATTATTCATGAGATCATAAAACGCATTATAAGGTACATTACAAGGCATGTACTAAAAATAAATAATACTTCTAATAATAATGTTTCCATTGATAATCCATGTGCAGGTTTTAGTCTACACAAGCAATATCTGATGAAACATTTCATCAGAAAGAAAAATAGAAAAAATTGTAACTTAGAATGCATAGTTTTAATATACCCTGGTATTTCCAAGTTTTCCGCGATCACGGGAACCCTGTTCATGAAACCAAAACAATATTTGGCACTTACACATTACTTACTTTCTTTAAAGGAATAGTTCACCCAAAAATTAATGTTTGGATCATTCTTCAGAAAATATATTTTTCGTGCTTCACAGAAAACCAGAATATAAAAAAAATCATCAGTAAATAATTCTGTCAATAATGTGCAAATTGAAACGACCAGACTACTAACTGTCATTGACTGCATTAAAATGGTGTGTTTCTCTGTGATCTTACCTTCGGTAGCATGGAC
Source organism: Enteromius unitaeniatus (assembly GCA_032359435.1). NCBI lineage: Eukaryota > Metazoa > Chordata > Actinopteri > Cypriniformes > Cyprinidae > Enteromius > Enteromius unitaeniatus. The sequence goes on from JAUMHI010000073.1 coordinate 415,039, forward strand.
AGCAGATCTTTATTCTTCTGAAGCTAAAAAAATGAAAAACAAAATAGATCAGATATAGCAGTGCCTTACAAACCTAATGAATATTACAAAATAAACAGGAGCCTAAAACTCTTATCTTATCTAAACAATGGCTCAGTACCTGAGCATATTGAGGATTCGGTTTTGTTCGCTTCGTGAGGTACCCTGGGGTCAGAGATTTTACTGGCCATTTCTGTGAATACTGAACTTTGGGTTCTTGACCTGAAGTTGCTCTTGAAGTTTTGCAACAGAGTGGGAAATACGTGGTGTCATACAGTGTTTTACTAGCTCAGGTCTGCTGTATTCAGGAACACAGCACTACATTTCAGATTATAAACCAAAGATCTTCTTCCATTTCAGGAAGTAACTAGTCCAGTTCAGAAATCATTAAAAAAAAAAAAATCATGTTGTGTCAACCAGTATCTGTCAAAATATGTCAAAAGACATCTGTAATCATGACAGTGATTTGATGTCCTTAGAATCCACATTTTATGGTTGGATTATTGTGGTTATAAATCAATATACTCTACAGAATGACAAATCAAACCATATTTTGCAATGCGCTTGGCCAGTAAACAGAAATCAGTTGAGAGCTTCGACACTTTCTGTTGTCAAATACTTTATTGAATATTAAGTATATATTGTGTCAATGAATATTTGGTAATTAAATAAAAAGTTTATCATGTGCTGCACTATTTATATTGGAATTGCATTGGTCAGCTATCACTTTCTAGACTATTAGGACTGCAAATGAAAAATCATTTATTACCAGAAATGTGTTTAATAATGCGAATGAATGATGAAGCATACGGTACAAGTTTTTATAAATAATATAACAAAATGACGATCATAAAATTTAGCAGCAAATGTGTATTAATCAAATCTGGAGTGATGATGCTAAAAATACAGCTTTGATCACAGGAATAAATTTTCAATTTTACATTGTATTACAGCAGCACAAGCCGTTTTCTTGAAATTGTAATAATATTTCACAATATTGCTGTTTTTACTTTATTTTGAATCCAATAAATGCAGCCTTGGTGATGAGAAAAGACTTCTTACCTAGCCCAAACTTCAAAAATATGTTCTGTTACTCACTCTTTTCTTATAGTAAATCCTCCATTTGTGATATTCCTTTATCACCACCTCTATCCGTCTCTTCCAGTAGCTTCCCTCCAAAACAATCGCCTGTAAACAGCATAAATAAACACATTAGGCACAGCAGGAAATGCCTTACATGTGCCAAACATCCTCTTAAATCGTAATAAAGTTATTGATTCAAACAGTATGATTAATTCAGGTGTGTCTTTGAGATCGGACTCGCCTCAGGTTTGCCGTGGGCGTCCGCCTCCGAGCCCTCCAGCGGCGTGACAAACCCGCACACAGGGTTCTTCCTTTTCTCCACATCTAAAGCCATTTAACATCACATTTCATTTTTGTAGTTCATTTTGCATTACTTGTCCAGTGGTGGGAAAAAACCAACAAGGATCAAGGTACCATCACTGTACTTTTTTGTAAAGGGTGGGACTGAGTCGTCCAATATTATGTCAAGAGAAATTTCTTTATATAGCACTTTTCACATCAACAGACATTGTTTGAAGCAGCTTTACAGAAATTATGTTATTGTTTATGTTCTTACTGTAGTATTGTTGTCGTGGAGACACTGTGTGCTTCCAAATACGGTAAGGGGAGTTACGTTTCTATCACTCTAATCACAATGCACTGAATAGCTGGCCAATCAGAGAACACCAGGCTTTTCAGAACGATGAGCTTTGTATAAATCGACGTGTTTCAGAAAGGCGGGCAGTAGGGTACGAGTAAAATAATGTTTTTTAACCTTAAACCACACAAACACTTTGCACTATACCAAGGACACAAAATAATGTTCTTTTTAGCATCACCATTTGACCCCTTTAATCAAGTATAACACTTCCTAGAGTTAAATATTGAATAAAGAGAGAGATGATAGTTGCATGTGTGAAGTACCTCTCTCAACAAACTGTGAGTTTAGTTGCTTCAAAAACAGCAATTTTATTTGGTCGTTGCTGGGAAATATAATGTAGAATTTCATTACTTTAATAAAAAGTCAAAGGGCAGCATTAACAATGCGTTTCTTTGCTCCTGAATGTTCCTCTGTGTGATCTCCATCTATGTGCAAGTGATGTGTGCGTCTACTTCTTATGCATGTACACCTTCCAGCCAATCACAAGAGAGTAAGACCATGGAGATAAATTTGGACTTACTTATCAGCACAGAAGAGCTGTGCAATACTACATAGTTGCAATCGTAAGAAAAAGATGATGCCATATATCGCTTTATGTAGGTGTACTGTACACACGAGAGTAGTTAGAAGCAATATATATCCTACTGTATGCACTGCATTTATTATTTTACAATAAAAAAATAATCATGCAGATTTGCTATACAGTCAACACACACTTGAGGAATATTTTACTAAAACAGTTCAGAACAACACTTTCACATTGGGAATGCAATAAACTGTGTGTAACAAATTAGAAATGAGATCAGGAGACTCACACTGAATGAACCAGGCCCTCCAAATGCCATTATTCAGCCGGATTTTATCCCTCCACAACAACCTCAAGCCTTTGAAAGACTTCCACTTTGGAGACACAATTTTACCACTGAGGAGGAACACAAGCACCGTTACATGTCATTTCATTTGCATAGTAAATATAAACAACATAAATGAACTGAAATGTGGATTTTTTTTTTAGACTAAGACACATGGGTCTTGATGATATTGCAGGACAATGGTGAAATCCTCCCTTTTCACCCTGCTGGCTCTGTGTAAACATGCTTTTCTCCATCCAGCAGGCACTCTGAACTGTGTTTGCAGTCGAAATCATTTCATCAGTCTAATGCGGCAACACAGCTGCCCATCTGAACATATTCTACCCGCACTTTACACCATTTACTGATGGCTCTAGTGCACTTAACCTCTAAAAACAACAGACAAGTGAACTGAGAGTGCAGTGTTCACTCTGTTGCTACGAGTCCAGGGAGAATGATTGCTAAAATGTGGGACATTACAACAAACCCTTACAAATAAACAACACCGGTAGGACGTCATCATAATAAAATAAAATAAAATAGGTTTGTTCCTTCTCCCTGTATACATCGCTACTACTATACACATAAGTGCAGGCGTGTAGTAAAACAACCAAAGGACGGAAGTGATTAAATATTCACTTCCAAAGCTTTACTGTCAGCCGAATGCTTTTTAAAGGAATAGTTCACCCAAAAGGTACAATTCTGTCATCATTTACGCACCCTCAAGTAGTTTCAAATCTGTATGAATTTCGTTCTTATGCTGAACACAAAGGAAGATATTTTGAAGAAAGTTTGCAACCAGGTTATTTCTGGTCATCATTGACTTCCACTGTATTTATTTTTCCTGCTATGGAAGTCAATGAGAACCTAAACAGCCTGGTTACAAACTTTCTTGAAAATATCTTCCTTTGTGTTCAGCATAAGAACGAAATTCATACAGATTCGGAACTGCTCGAGTAAATGATGACAGAGTGGGTGAACTATTCCTTTAAGTTAATACTTCAATAATTTAATACAACTTTCACAGTTGTATGAAGGTGGTTATATTAAACGTAGATGAACTTTTTTAATAATAATAAGTGTTTTATTTTAGTGTTTTATTTCAGTGCCCCTATTATGCCATTTTAAAGGTTGCTAATATTGCTTTATGAGTCTCTCAAAACAGGTTTTATATGTATGCAGGGTCAAAAAACACAAAAATAGATTTAACTTTATCCCATCTCTAAATGATTCATAAACGTGCACTGTCGACGTCACAACTTTGCAGATAGTTTATGTTCACGTCCAGCTACATGACATATTTGAAAAGGCATAATAGGGGCACATTAATGAATTTTAATTTGACATTTTTAGGATTTAATTAGTTTAATTAAACTCCCTATACAGTTTACAGCTCACAACCTCCCTAAAACTATTTCTTTTTTTTTATGGCTAAATAATGGTAACATGAAATGCGGATGAACAAATAAAAATGTTACCTTTTTATTAAGTGTTTTTTATTTTATTTTAATCTTTTATGAATTTAACATCAATACACTTTAAATCAACATAGTGATGCTCTCTGTAAAGACTACCTCTATACCAGAGAACTGCTTTTATGGCTCAGTATCTGTATGTCACTGTGCAATAACAACAGTTGTTATGTTACTGTCATCTGTGCTGATACGAGCAGATGTTCTGGTAGCCTTTCGATGCTGACATGATTTCTCGTCTCAGTTGACGTCAGGTGGTTGGTGTGGCATAAATTACTACAACTGACTCACGGCCAAAGTCATATTGAGGTTGCATCACAATATACCTCCAACAGCTAGTGGGTCTTCTGACAAAGTTCATCTGGTGTTATCATAAGCATGTAGAAACAGCAAAGTACATGCAACAGCGCAAATCCTTTAAGATTATTTCTACACTTTAAGAAATGACATTAATGGAGGATATTTAACACACTAGCATACAATAAAAAACACTAAAGCTTTTAACGGTCCAATATACTTACAAACCAATCAAGGTTTAAAGCAGGATTACCTAAATATAGCAAATAAAACACTCAAGATGTAATGTTGTGGGTTAATTAAGTGTGTATGTTTTGGAGAAAGTGTTGTGGGTTCCTCTACCCTCGTTATTCTGTAACTCTTACCTCATTTGTCTTCCAACTGCTATCAAAGTCCAAATGAGGATTTTTTTTTTTTGTAACTCAGTCAAGGATTGTATTATATATTATATAGCTTAAAAAAATAAGTAGTACATAAACCAGAACCAAAAAAATATCTTTCATAGCATTTTATAATTCATTTAACAGAGCCAAACAACAAGTATGCTTAAATAAATACTTATATTCCTAGTATTTTTAGCAAATTATCTGTAGTTTAATGGTTTTATGATAATATAAACACTAATGCGGGGTTATATATAGCCTACTTAAATTGTGCATTTCAGTTAGGTATAAGTTCAACCGAGGTTTCACTGAGGTATAAGGTCAAGTTACAATACATGTAAATCGTAAACTGTAGGCATGCTTTTACACACTGCTTCATATACAAACATTAATTACAATAGTGCCTGAAATTATCAAATTCATATACTTGAGTTATACAATCAGTGCATTCTGCCAGTAATTTATCTGTAACAAAGGCAGGCATATACATTGCCGTGAGGTAAAATTACAGCAACTTATCTGCAGCGGTTTAACTCTTTTATAACAGTTTAAACACTGCCACACTATCTGTTGAATTACTATTTTCAATATTTTATGCACACGGTTATGTAAACATCATTTGACATCATCATAATGAGGTGAATTTGCCTTAAATGGTTAATTATATATACTTTAACTGTTGCAAACACTGCAGTAAGCAGCGAGTTTAGATACATTGCAGTGAGGTAAAATTACAGTTAACTTCTACGGTACACATACTACCATTTTATTTCTTTCTTTTATAACTTGTTTAATTAGTGCCACGCAGTTATGCAAGCGTTGCTGCTGTTTTATAGCAATGCATCCATTAGCAGGAGTAGTTTCTAGTCAAGCAGACACTGCAGGAAGTTAAATGATAGTTTTGTTTCACCTGTACGCCAGTGTCATGCATTCAAACAGGCGCGTGAGAGTGGGGTCAATGCTCAGCCGTCTGGAGCTCAGCGGACCGAAGCTGTAGGTCTGGCAGTCCGGTTCAAACTCATAACTATCAGCGGTATAGAGAGCCGCGCTTCTCCTCCTGACCGAGTCGCTGTGCGGCGAGGACACCATGAAGTGGCCGCTGTGGATCACCTGAGTCCGGCGGACCGATCCGAATCCCGCTCCGGCGTCCACACTGGGCAAGTGCTCTTCCGGATCCGAATCGGACTCTGATTCCGGTCCGATCTGCTTGGGCTCTGAGGTTTCTGAGCACTCTGCCTTTGCCATCGCTGCTGATCTTGTCCTGTCGGGCTGCTCAAATGCAGCTCAATGAGAAAAACGCCATACGAGGAGCTGCAGAGCTGCAGGTCAAAGATCAAACGTGATAAAATGATCAAAAACCACTGATTGAAAAGCTGCACCGTGCACTTTCAGATCCAGACAGCCTGGGGCGGTCTAAACCCGAGCACAATTATGTAAGAGCTGATCTCTGGCCCTGCTATTGATGTGCTGTGACATATTATTGCTATTATTAGCCCCTATGACAAGGAAGTGTAAATATGGCCTAGTAATTGCGATGCTTGAATAACCATGCACTTTTTTTTATATGTATATATCTACTCAAACTGATCTGTTATATTTGTTGTAAGACGAATTAAAATAAATTAGAAATAATGTATACATTGTATGCATTTTGCGTTTATATTGTATCTATTTATTTTTTTTACCATTCAAAAAAAAAAAATTATGCAAATAAAAGGTATCGTTTTAGAAAGGTACTGATAATGTGGAACATATTTATTTAGATTTTTGATTATATTTTATATTTTATCACAAATAAATCACGTAAAATGCATTTAAGAAATCTTAACAAATTAAAAAATGTAATTATATGCATACATTCGTTTTAGAAAGGTACTGATAATGTGGAACATATTTGTTTTGATTTCGGTATTTATTTGAATATTAATATGCTATATTTTATATTTTATCACAAATAAATCACGTAAAATGCATTTAAGAAATCTTAACAAATTAAAAAATGTAATTAT
>JAUMHI010000073.1:438164-462114 GCA_032359435.1 Enteromius unitaeniatus
AGAAATTGTTAATAATTTTCACAAATAAATTTTTTAAAGAATTTAAAAAAAAAATATTTTTTTAAAGAATATACATATTATATACTGTATATATATATATATATATATATTTAATAATATTCTACATTTAAGGGATGTTTTAACATAGTTTTTTCCAATAGATGTTATTCTTTTGAGCTTTCCATTCCTCAAAGAATCCTAAAAAAATAATGTTAATTAAAGTTTCCATAAAAATATGAACACTTTTCAACACAACGGCATAGCTTTGCATCACAGTAATAAATTACATTTTACAATATATTACAACAGAAATCATGTGTTTTAAATTGTAATAATTTTTTACTGCATTTCTGAATAAATACAAGAAAATAAAAAGATGAAAATAAGAGATTTCTCAAACTTCTGAACAGATGTCTATATCAAAGGTTCCAACCAATAACAATGATATTCCCCATCCAAAGCATAAACAAAGAGTGTGTAAAGTACCTCGGTGAAGGATCCGGGCAGAACCCAGAGTGTGTGCACGGCTGCTAGAGGAATCCAGATGATGGAGGCCAAAGCGATGAGCCACCCGACACCCTGAGCCCACGGCGGGTAAACGTAATCCTCATAACGTGCCGGCTTAAACTGAATCACAGAGAACACCAGGATAACCTGAGAGACACAGAAACACATTTGAGTTCTAACACCAGTCCAGGCTGGGGTTTCAGTCTGTGTCAGAAACACTGTGATGAGGAAACACACTCACCGTTATCAAGACAGGACAAACAACCCACCAGCAGACCCTGAAAAAAATGTTGGGTCTCTTTCCTGTCATCTCCAGTAAATTACTGGACAGGCGCTTTACACCTGTTAAAGTGAGACATGTTAGCAATTTTCTTCCATGCTTGACGAACAGGTGGAGAGGGGCACAATGTCTGTCAATCAGATGTTAGTCTCTCACCGTAGAGCCAGCAAACACCAATCACCTCAAAAAACGCCAGGAACATGATGGACACGATAGCCGTATAATGATCCATCAGCTGGAACACATAGATCCCCACCTGAGTCGAAAGATCAGTATAAGTTTGACAGATATTAACTTCGTTTGAACTTCATTTTTACAGCCATACTGGCATTTATAGCATGCAATTGATATAACTGAAAAAGAATCTGGACACTGAAGTCATGTTTAATATCACTGCATTAGAAAACACATGCACATCTATTTGAAAGAAATGTGGCAAATAAGCCCACACAGTGAGACTTCTAACAAAAACTTCAAGATCAAATGCAGCATGTGATTGATATGTTGTATGTACTCATATTTTTGTACGTCTCATGAATTATTAACCACAAAAACATTTCCAGGTTCATTGGACTCCAAAATGAAAAAGAAAATCATCTAAAAATAATATTTGGCATATGGAAAAAATACTTTTTTTTGTTTGGTTGGTTCATTTCATTTATTTAATAATTTTTTTCAGACATGAGGAAAGACATTTGGAAACATTTTGACCTTAAAGTCACAATTAATATGAAAATTCAGACAAAACGCAAAGAATGCAAATGTGGAAAATGAAGCAAAAGATGTTCGCAAACAAATTTCAGGAGGAGCACTGACAGGTAATTAACCACAGCTGGCTATCATCCTATTATTCAGAGTATATCAGAGTGAGCGACACTTCCTATAAATAGTACAAGCCCCCATTTACCCCAACATCTCATTCAGAGCATTCCTCCTCCGCCCCTAACTCTGGGGAAAGCATTCTGAGCTTTCGGGGATCGGGCCGGACACCGAACTCTGTCCAACCCTCACAGACAGAGGGGTTAAAACCCCAGGACTCGGGAGTCCACCGATTACTAGTAATTACAAACTCATGTAATGCTATTTATTTAAAGAAAAAAAATAATAATAAAAAAAAAATAAAATAAAAATAAATGAATATAATATAAAATAAAAAATATGTATTAATAAAAAATATATAATAAATGTAATTACAAATAAAAAATAAAATTAAACATAAAAATTCAATTAAATAAAATATCTCCTAACCTGCATGACATGAGGGATGCCCAGCAGGAACGCTGCACCACAGACTACAAGCACAAGAAACTCCTTGCGTTTGAGGTACTTGAGCACGGGTGTACTGTAGCTGTCCAACAGACTGGTCACCATCACCTCGACCATGGCAAACTATACACAAACACAAGCACAGAAGCTAAACTTTAACGATGTGTTAGCTGGGATTTCTGTGAAATGATTCAAACTGCATTACTCCAGCAAAAACTCATGCATGCCTAGTTTAATGTTTTCTCATGAGAGAGAGATGAGCAAAGTGAATGAACAGCTCGCATTTTATGAATTATACATCACAGATGTTTCAGTTTTAGCTTTAATCTGAACATGTCCAGATTCATTTCCAAATATTTTTTTTGCATTAAGAAAATGCAGTCCGTTGGGACCATATTCTTTTTATATCACATATGAGCTCATGTCTTGTTATGGATTTAGTGTTCTGTTTTGGAGCAGTTTTTATGAATAGAATACTAATATAGCCTAATATAACACAGGTTGATCAGACTGTGACTCATAAGTATTGTGTTGGCCACATTAACCAGGTATGGGTTAGTTAAAATAACAGGTCATCATACCTGACTGTCCAGGCCGAGGCAGAGTAGCATGAAAAAGAAGAGAAAGGCCCAAAGAGGAGCGACGGGCATTGTCACAAAGGCTTGTGGGTAAACCACAAACACCAGCCCCGGACCTGCATGGAGGATCATTACGAGACACAGCAGATTTCACAATAAAAGTTCAGTTCTTTGATACAAACAACAACAAGTAAAGACTAAACGTTAAAATGACCCACCGTCCACTGCGATTTCACTGACCGGCACATTCTGAAGGTGTGACATGTACCCAAATGCCGAAAAAATTACAAATCCTGCAAAAATACTAGTCAGGGAATTTGTGATGGCAATGGCCAGAGTGTCTCTACAGGAACACAAATGATAACCATGAGAAGAAAAATCAATGTCATACAGTGTAAAATCTTCATTAGTAACTTATTTTTCTCTGAACGCTGATGACATAAGATTAAATTCACATTAAATGCCTAGCAATATAAATGCATTATCATAGTGATCCTTGCTCCAGAGATAACTTGATTTGTTGCGTTTTATATAACTTCCTGTTCATGGAAGTAGAGTAGGGATGGTATGTTGTATGCAACGAGTGTAATCTTATTTTGGAAGAACTATGTATAGTACTCTAGGTTCTCACTTGAGGACATTGTTGTTGTAGGAGTTGTAGCTGGCCATCGCCATCAGCGAGCCGAAGCCAATCCCAATAGAGTTAAAGATTTGAGCTGCTGCGTTAATCCATACCTAAACACACACATTACTCAACGTTAATGTAAAACACAGGCCAAACAACTGTACTGTATCATACTGTGCAGTCAGCACAAGAACTAGGTTTCATAGAGCTACCACATTTAACATTTATGGGGTTACTTCAATGCAGTTAATGGCAATGCATTTATTAAAAAGCATGAATTATTTTGCATGCATTTGTTTTCTTTCCTAAAAAAATGAATGATAAAATGCACTGCAATTTTGTGTCAAACTAATCAGATTAACCACAAAGAAACCCTAGTATTTTAATAAGAAATGATCTGAATATATTAGCAGGCCTGTATCTCATTTGTCTCACCTGCACATTGAGCAGCTTGTCCCACTCGGGTATAATAAAGAAGCGGATGCCGTCTATGGCTCCCGGCAGCTGCACGTTATTGATCAGAAGAGCCAGAAGAATCACGTATGGAAACAGAGCGGTGAAGTAAACCACCTGTGACACACAGAAAAAGACAAAACAAATGGATATGGACAATATATTTCTTTACAAAAAACTGAATGATGAAATAATTAAAGCTGCAATGACTTAATTTAATGTAATGCAAAAATTGTAATGCAGCCCCTTGATGAATTCTGCATTTGTTCAGATCTTACAGAACAAGATTAAATGTATATGGTAATGCCATGGTTTGTATGACATGATACTTTGGTAATACCATGGTAAAAGATTTTTTGCTTTTTATTTTGCATAAATAATAAAACATATTTATATAGCACATGAACTGTTGTTGTTTTTCTTTTGTATTTATCACTCGGTTCGCATAAAAACTCACTTTCATACATTTTCATTCAGTAATTACTAGTAAATTGTTGACAAATATTTACACGGGAATGACAAGTAAAAATGAAATAAGCATAAATACTGGAACAGTGTTTTATTTTTTCTAACATTTAGTTATTTATAATATTTAGCTACTTTTCTAATAACATTTTAATATTTAGTTATTTATAATGTTTAGGTACTTATTTAAAATCTTTTATTTTTATAATGATTATTATTTTTATTTATTTTAAAATGACACAGTGCAGTCTAATACGTATGTGCCGATTATTATTTTAACAGAAAACAAATAAGGGATTCAGGCTGTAGTTTTCTGCTCAAAACTTTGCATCTGCAGAAACGCACATGATACTGAAATCTGACTGTGTCCAGCATAAAGATGAATGCATGCATTCTTCAACTGTTCTCGTCTTACCTTCCCAGTGGACTTGACTCCTTTAAAGATGCAGAGGTAGACGAGGATCCAGGCCAGCAGCAGCAGGAGGAAGAGCTCCCACCTCAAGGTGCCTGTCTCCTCCACACCACTGGTCCTCTCCAGCACTTTAAAACTAACAGAGCAGACACATCCACTGCAGTCAGTGCCACAAACTTCTCTAACAAATCAATAACTTAAAGCTACACTGTGTAACTAGCAGTTTAAGATTGATTTGCGGAGTAACAAATAGCTTATGATATTATGTTGTTTTGACTAAAACAATTGCTTTAAATTAAGGTTAGCCTGTAGTTTGGCAAGGCTGTTTGCAGGGAAATAGGCCAAGGAATAACTGGTTTAGAGACCGTCAATGCTTTTTTTGGAAAATAGTAGTAGCTTTCATTTACATTTTATAATAAAAAAACGTGGTTACCGTGGAAACAGCTATTTGCCTAGTGGCAAGGAATTTTGTGGGGGGCAATATGCTGATGTTTCATGTTGAAGTCTACATGAAACGGCTTGGGGTTCGTTTTAAAAATGACTTCTTTCAGTGATATAGAGTCGACTCTTTCTTTTGATAGATATAAATTTATACACGGTGCATGAAAGGTCCTTTTCAAAAATCCATAATCAGGCAAACATTCAAATATTCCAAACAACAGACACTGAGACATCAGAGAACAAAAGATTTTGATAATTATATCTATATGGGAACATTAGCAAAAATGCTCTTGGATCGTATTTTTGTTAACTGGAATGATGTACATAATTTAGCTGCATAGTGTAGCTTTAACAAGAAGAGTGTATGAACACACTTGAAGAACTGCTGGCTGGCGGTGGAGGACGAGGAGCTGTTGGTCACACGGTCGGTGCAGTTGGCCGTGTTCCACGTGTTGTTGCAGTTTTCCCAGAGCAGCTCGCTCCGAAAAGAGCTGAACATGTAGTACAGCGCCCATGTGATAATGACATTATAGTATGTGCACATGATGAAAGAGATGGCCACCGTTGCCATGCCAACACCTGGATAGATTTATTACGGGTTACTGACCTTTAGCCAGACCTTGAGTCAGTAATATATTGTCATATCATCTTATCATTATCAGCAACAGTGGTATTTCAGGTAAATAGCATTGAACCTGAAATTAATCTCAGGCTGTGATTATGTATGTATTTATGGATTGTAACCTTTCAGCAGGGGACAGGCTTTGGACAGGGCCAGGACGGGGCCCCTCCTCAGATATTGACCCAGCGTCAGCTCCATGTGCAGCAGCGGGATCCCCAGCACCACCAGCATTAGCAGGTAAGGCACCAGGAACGCACCTAATGACATCCATAAACATGTCAACACAGAGATGCACACCGTCCTGGCATCCAGTTTGAAAAATTAACGTCTTCATTCCAATTCTCTTTATATATTATTTACTATAACACACGTGGAAATAATCAACAAACAGGAAATAATCATATTAAATCTGAATATACATTTACATACAAACACACACACACACACACACATACATACATATATATATAGTCATAATAATGTAATTATGATATTATAATATAAATTATAATAATGTAAATTATAATAATGTAAATATAGACAATATTCTAAATGTATAGTTATAATTGTAAATATATAAATGTAAATCCAAATTTGTAGTTAAAATGGAACATATATATATATATATATAATATATAGATGTATATCACAAATGTGTTTTCTAAACCTATACAAGTAAATGAAATATTCAGTTTGATATAGTTAGAATGGTGAGTATATTAATATCCAAATAGTAATAATAATTCTGAATAGATAAAAGAAAACTGTATACAATATAAATATTTTATTTGGTTTATGTAAATGCAAATTCTGAATTTAAAAACTAGTGCAAATGTAGATGTTGATGCAAATCACAATATATGGTTATTCTAAAACATAAATAAACCTAATATACAGTTATCATTCTGAATATGTAAATGTAAACTGTAAATATGTTAATCTGATATGTTAATAGTTCTCAATAACTGCAAATTGTGATTTAAATACACATCTGAATATATGATTATGTTATAACAACAAATATATAAAAGTTTATTATGAATATATATATATATATATATTCTTTTAAATAATGAATCAGTCACCATCTCTTGATCTTCTCTCCCTTGTTTGACTGAAATAAGACATTAGTCTCATGTAAACATTAGAGAAATATGTGATCTGAGATGGATTGCAGAGTCATGGTTGATCTTACACACTGATACAGATTTACATACAGATTCATCAACTTGCACTCTTATTTTCTTGTGTGGACATCTAAGTTTTACAGTTTTAAAGAGAAAGCTGAAATTGTTCAACAGAAACTCTTTCATTGTAAGGACTTTCACATGCTTGGCTTCATATTGCCAGTTTTCACTCCAAAGGTCCAATAAAAGTTGTCATAACCTGGTGCATGAGTCATGTGAGAAAACAAATTCAAAGTCTGTTTGTTGTGCTGGTCTTAAAGGGGTTTTGGGCACTAGTTGGCTGGTCAACAACCAAAACCAGCACTATTTAAGGCTAGTTTAAGATGTTTGGGGACAAACATGGTACGGTACTTTCTGTAAGTGATGAGGAGCATTATTTAAATGGTGTGTGTCTTACCTCCACCGCTCCTGTAGCACAGGTATGGAAACCTCCAGATATTCCCCAGGCCCACAGCGCAGCCGATCCCAGCCAGAGTAAACTCTATCTGCCTGCTCCATGTGGGTCTGCCAGCCTCCTCTTCCACCGCCATGCTTCTTCAGAGAGATTCAGTGGTGTGAAGGAAACTGAGATTACGAGAGTATGTGGTGTTGGTGGTGTAATGATTGTTTAGGAGCTGTAATGATTAGCTGGGAGGCGTGGGACGGGAATGTGCGCAACAAACAAGCTTCTGTTGATGCTGTTTACTGCTTTTTTCAGGGCATTAGCAGAATTAGGGTTAAGCTGAAAAGAAATACAATTGAAAAAAATAAAAATAAAAATCTCAACTGGTAAAACTAAAATAAAAAAACAAAACAAAACAACTAAAATAAAAACTAATTTACTATACAATGTGTTTACTATACAATCCGCTGGATGTGCCAGCCTGCTGATGGCAATCCTGCTCCCTGCAAACTGTGTGTGTCTGTTTTCATTCATGGACTCTTGTCACCGGCCATCTCATCTGTTGTCACGGTTCCCCATTGAGGTCTCTGCCCCCCTTGTATGTTGCCATAGCCACTCATGTCTAGTCTCATCCCACTGACTTAGTTTTACTTAGCCTTGCTTCTCTCAGTTTGCTACTGTTTACCGACCCACGCCTGGACACTGACGACTCTTCTGTTTGCTGATGATAGACTCTGCCTGTACAACCTTGTTTTGCCCAATAAACAATCTGCATATGAATCCGCTCACTCCCATTTGTAACACAATGAAAATAATTCACTATATATAATGTCTTGTACTTAAGATATATAAAAATTTCTGGTGCTGCTGTTAATTGCACTTACATTAAAAAACTGTTGGGAAATGCATTAGGTAAACCCAGGGTAAAATAAAGTACACTTTCACAATGTACTTAAAGTACTCTATTTTTCATGCACTAAATTTGTACTCAATATACTAAAATGATTTCTTAGTACTTCTTAAGATTGACTTGAAATCAACAAAATATACTCAATTGTGCTATTTTGAGACACTATGAACATGAACTAAAATGTGCTTTTAACACACTATCTGTGTATTTAAATGTATTTAGACAGCACTTGTAGTGCACTTGAGTGTTATGTATGAAAGATGCTTCAAGTGTAAGGGTTGAAGTACTAAACAATAACTTTTACTACATTAAATACAAAATTGGTGTTGAAAATAGAGCACTTGAAGTAACCTGGGTTTACACAGCGCATCTTCATAACTAAAACTATCACATTAACTGAAATAAAATAAATGTTAGCTTTAAACATTTCTCAAAATTTCAATTCAATTTTAAGTACTAAAAGGACTGAAGCTAAAATAAATAAATAAAATAAAAACTAAGGAAATGTATTGTTTTTGTTTGTTTGTTTGTTTGTTTGTTTTGACGTTGTATAGTATGTTTAATATAACTAAATTAAAATATATTTAAAATGTAAATGAATGCTATATAACTATATAAATGACACTCAATTTTTATTTATTTTTTTTCCTCACAAGGAATTTTTCAGGAACTGGTGACCTCTTCTGCCTCTCCAATACCATGGTCTTTCCAGTCATCTGGCTGACCAGGATACCAGCGTCTGACATCTGTGTGCATACAGAGTACCTTTCTGGCACCCCCCAAAAAACAAGAAAACAAATACAATTCTAAATATTACAACACATCCTGTACAATTGAAAAAGAAAATGACGTGACCATTATATTAGGCATGCTGTAAATATGTAATGTAGCGCCATCTTAAGGCCAGAATTTGTGTATGACCTCATGGAGTAATAAATGCACTGGTGGTCAAAAGTTTGAGATTTTTGTTTTCCAAGTCTCTTCTCTTTCCAATTGCAAAAAACTAGTGTACAACCAATGTAGAATCAAAAGCTAGAGACTCTCAGTGCACTCAGTGTCTGATATGGGGTATACGGGCGATTTCGGATATGACACTAGTCCTGTGTTCCCTTGTCAGTTATTAAACATGTCTCTACCTGCTTGCCTTCTTTTTCTTTGTGTTTTTCAATTTAGCAGTTTTGTAAATAAATTCACAATGTCCCCAACCCTTTTTGAGATTTTTTTCGAAAGTTTAAGGACAAATGAACAAACCTTAAGTTCTCATCTGGCGCACGGATCTATAGTCCTCTTTATATAGTACAGTGAATTTGCCATTAGGATGTCATCTAGTGACTTTTAGCTACTCTTATTTGAAGGCAATTGGCAACACGTACATATCTCTCCAACAGATTAGGTACCTTGAGATTGGGCCCTCTAGCTTCCTGACAAATAGGAGCCAGCATGTGCGCCTGAGAAATTCCACATTTGGATCAATGACAATCAGCACTGGGGCACCGCAGGGGTGCGTACGTTCCCCTCTGCTGTTCTCCCGCTAAACAAATGACTGCACCTCCATGGACCAAACTGTCAAACTCCTGAAGTTTGCAGATGACACCACTGTCATTGGCTCATCCGGGATGGTGCTCTGGTGCAGTCAAAACAACCTAGAGCTTAACACTCTAAAGACTGTGGAGATGGTGCTGGACTTTAGGAAGCATCCCACAGTGCTGCCTCCCCTTAATATATCCTACAGCTCAGCTAAGTTCCTGGGATCCATAATTTCTCAGGACAAGCAAACACTAACACCATCCTCAAAAAAGCACAGCAGAGGATGTATTTCCTACGGCAGCTGCGGAAGCGTGGCCTCAGGACCTGTTGGTCATCTTCTACACAGCGACCATTGAATCCATCCTCTGCTCATCAGCTCTTGCACTATACCTGCACCATCTGTTTTTTTAACTCTTAGTATAATTATATGTGTATATACTGTTACTGTTGATAGTCTATATATATTATCTATTGTAAATTGTCTATTGTCTTTATATCCATCATTTATCCATAATACCTCTTACACTGTATGTATGCATAATGAGGGACGTCCTGGTTGCATGTCTAGAGAGCATAACACCTACCGGAGTCAAATCCCGTGTATATACAAGTATACTTGGCCAAAAAAACTGATTCGGATTCGGATGCTAAAAACAGACTGAAAGCAGACAACTACTTGTGAAGCATTTTTATTTCTATTAAAAAGAACAAATAAACAAGAAAAAGGTTTTGAAGGGTCTTAACAATCTGATATCATGAATGTGCGTATAAATGGTACGCCGAATAAAAAGGAAAACTTGTGGTATAGCTAGACAAAAATGGACTTTGTCGTGTTTATGCTACACGATGGGTAGGATTTTGAGGTTCAGTACTGCACTCTGCAAATAAATCTCATTTTGGTAGAGCAGTGGACATCATTCAGTTTCCCGCCGCTGGTCATTTGTGCACAGTCCTCTCCTTCCTCTCCTAAACCGTGGTCTTTCCAGTCATCTGGCTGACCAGGACTCCAGTGTCTGAAACATCACCAGAAAATATCACACTTTTAAAACTTTTTTAAAGCGTGTTTTATATTGCGCATTCATTTCCAACAGCATCACCACCAACAAAAATTATTGAAACAACTGAAATACTTAATGCAAGAAGCGAAAACAAGAAAATACAACCACAAATGCCAAGTATTAAAGAACACCTCCTGTGTAATGGACAACTATATGACCGTTATATTAGGAGAAAGCGTTAAGATTGTTTATAATAAATCAGCTCACGTTTTATTCATGACGTAAGGAGTATCATCCACCCATCTCCACTGGCCTGTGGTCTGATCTGTTAGACCCACCCAGTAGGCTGTGGGTATGGTACGTTGGTTCAGAAAGGCCTGGAGGAAAAATAGGAAATGAGAAAAAGAAAAATATGGGAGGGAACAAATGTGTATAAATATTACACACCCACTCCTCGTCGTCCTCTTGTATTTTCAGGAGTAACGCTCCCTGCCCTTTGCAGTAATCTCGTGCATCTGTCCAGTTGAGATTTTTAGTACAGAACAAGAAACAGCTGCTTTTGTATGAGACCCAACCTGATTTACAGATGACCATGGAGTCGCCTGTGTCAGAGAAAGAGAGACAAAAGATGCCAAATATAAGAGATAGAGAGGAGAGAATATACACTGTCATGGCAATATATGCTTTCCCAGCACTTTTAGTTTTTTTTTTTAAGTTACATGACATGCAAGTTGACTCCTTGAGCCAAAACAAACAAACATTCATTTGAATTGTATGACTATGTCTTTTATACTTAAAATGCACAAACATTTTTAAGGTAAAGTAAATGGAATACCTGCTGTTTTGCCGTTCATATTAGTTATCAGCTCCTTCACAGCGTTCAAGACTCTCTCCTCTGATTGAACACAAAAAGGAAACACATAAACCGATTTCAATCCAATGCATTAAATTCAGAATTCAGAAAAAGTTCAGCCTTATCTCCAATCTCTCTATACACTCTGACAAGAATTGTATTCCTGAAATCCTGCTTCATATTCAAGTAAAAATGAATTTCAAAGACGTCAGTTCAATAGATTCAATTGCATTATTTTGGGAATTTTGCACAATATCGTTGTGATAATTGCAGTAGAGCACTGTACTGTAATGTATAACTCACCAGAGGTTTGTTGTTTTGAGGAAAGAGATGCGATAGATGAAGTGAGATCTAGTACTGAACTCTTCAGGTCACTCATTGAGCTATTCAGAGACTCTTTAGCATGAAACAAAAGCCATATGTTTTATGAGATTGGCTTGAGGTTACATTTGTTTGCTAATATTAATTTACTACATTATTTATCATACTACTAATCGTTAAAATACATCTAAAGCATTTGTTAATTTTAATCTTAATGTCAACAATTACTAATTTATTATTAATATCAAAAGTTTTATCTTTTAATGTCAAGGAACCAAAGCATGTACTAACAAGCAAACGGATATATGTTAGCAAAGATTAATAAATACTGTAATAAATGTCATGACCAATGCATTAACCTACATTAATAGGACTTTATTGTGAACCTTTTGCCACCTGTGTGATTTTATGCTTCTGTCTCACCCAAGTCACGTTGTCTGTTTTGTTGATCAGACTGTAGAGAGGACTTCAAACTGTCCAGTGATGTTTCTGTTTCAATCTGTTTCTGGTCCTGCTTTTTAACTGGAAGAAAAAGGATGCGGTTGAGCAAATGATGGCCTTCAATATACAGATCATGTGAATAAAGTGAAAAGAAGAAAAGATTGCATCACACCTGCATCATTTAGTGTAGATGTCAGTGCGGATACTGTAAAATTCAAACTCTTCATCAAGCGTTTTACATCCTGCTGTGGCACTGTGGAAAAGAAGTGTGTGGGCAGATGTTAAATTTTGGTGTTGAATATAGCAGGCCATTATGCTATTACCATAAAGAAATAGTTCACCCCAAAAATTTACATTTGTAGAAAAAATACTCAACCTCAAGCCTTTTAAAAAGCAGATGAGTTTGTTTCTCTATCAGAACTACAGGGTGCTGTCAGAATAAGAGTCCTCCAGAGAAAAAGTCCATTCTATTAATCTGTTTTACACTATTTATGCTTTTAAATGGTGCTTGATTTGTGCAGATATTGTTTCAGATTTCATATGAGAGGACTTTTTCTCTTGAGAATGCAGTATGGATTATGGACTATGGATTTCTGACAAACATGCAGCTTTTGTCTTCTCCAGATGTTAACTGATGGACGGGAGTGGGTTCCCATTCTGACGGCACCCATTTACTGCAGACTAAATCTTGGATGGATTGGGGGGAGTTTAATTTTTAGGTGAACATTTTTCTTTAAAGCTTGTTTCATTCAAACTGAACTATTAAACCACAAATTATGAAATATATTGACTTTTGTACTTTTGCTTAGATGGACACCACCCTGATTGTGGTGTTTTTGAACCGAGTGTGGTATTGTACATGTAATGTGAGGTCTACTCACTGCCAGCTGATAGCTGAGAAGAAATAGATGTGACAGATGAAGTGAGATCTGAAACTGAGATCTTCAGGTCCCTCAGTGAGCTCGACAGAATGTCTTTAACATGAAACAAAACAAAACAAACAGGAATAAAACAACTGCAGGACTAATGTGCACTTAGGAGTTTACAGTGATACTTAATTCACTGTATTTCTATTGTTTTGTGCATTTGTATTCATGCTTCTACATCTCAATAGTTAATGAATTATTAAGTATTAATGTTTTTACCAATGTTACGTTGTTTGTTTTGTTGATCAAACTGTAAAGACGATTGCAAACTTTCCAGGGACCTTTCTGTTTCACTCTGTTTCTGCTCCTGCTTTTTGACTGGGACGAAGGAAAAAGTTCAAAGTTTAGAAATCCACAGTTTAATACTCTTAGTATACAATAGACTAATATTTAAGTGAAGTTATTCAAATACTTCCCCACCCGCATCACTCAGCTGTGCCGTCAGCACTGATACTGCAGAACTCAAACTGTTCATTGAACTCTTCAAGTCATCTTGTGAAACGTTGTGCACTGTGAACAAGAAGAGTATGCGTTTCCTAGACTGTTATTGAATCGAGTTCTGTATTGCACATGTAATGTGACGTCTACTCACTGGTGACTGATAGCAGAGAAGAAAGAGATGCAACCGAAGAAGTGAGATCTGAAACTGAACTCTTCAGGTCCCTGAGTGAACTCGACAGTGACTCTTTATTATGAAACAAAAGCCAGAAATATTAATATTTAGTAGATTAAGAATACATTAATAAAATCACTGTGCGCATCTTGATAAGAAATGCTAGATAAATGTGGAAAAAAACTTTTATATATATATATATATATATATATATATATATCATGTATATGAGAATAATCAACTGTCCTCATAACAATGCATACTGTGTTCCTTAAAGTTTACCATAGGGTCACATTTTTTGACATTAGTTATTGCACTAACCGACACTAATAATGAGTTAAATATATATTTACAGCGTTTATTGAGCTCTCCATGTTATTGTTCACATCGCATCCACTAATATTAACAGTTGCAACTTTTGATCTTAAAATGCTTAACTAAAGCTGAGATTTATCTTATCTTATATTAATAAATGTAGCATTCCTTGTTAGTTCATGTAGGTAAAAAATTAAAATCTTATTGTAAAATATTACAGAATTCCCTTTTTTTTCTTTTGCAATTCTATTCACAAGTGTTTCTAATAGGCCAGGAAACGATACAGATTTAGCTTTCTGAGCTCACATGCAGATGAATTATATGTTCACTGGATATTTTTATGACCCATTCATTTGCTTGAGTTTCCTGGGTGCAGAAAAAAACTTTTTAAAAACGTTCTGTCTTACCAATGTCACGCTGCTTGTTATGTTGATCAGCTTGTAGAGAAGTAACAGATGAGCTCAGACTGTCTAGTAATTTTTTTGTTTCAGTCTGTTTCTGGTCCTGGTTGTGGACTGTGAAGGAAGAAAATTATATCAGACTGTTAAACAGTGAACGTCTTTTAACAATGATATGTTGAAAGATTTGCAGACCTGCTTCATTCAGTTTGGATGTCAGCGCTGATACAGCAGAACTCAAACTGACCATCAAACTCTTCCCCTCAGTGTGTGACGCATCCAGACGCTCTGTTAAAATGGTTGATTTATTAAGACCACTCATATTCTTGTGCTGGTTTCGGAAGATTCAAATGTACATGATAACACAAATGTGAAATCTCATCCAGCTTTTGCAGGCTTTCCTCTTGTTTGAACATGACTGAACTCATCAGCGTCTCAGCGTTGGACTTTACTTGCGTCTCTTATTTTATATAAGGTGACAGAGGCATATTGTCAAAATCAATGTGGAAAAAAGTGGGAAAATGCACAAAGACAGGACATTAATCATTAGTCATTGCTTGATCTGGATATGTGCAAGATAAAATATGAGGTAGTTATGATTAGGGGAAAAAAGGATGTTTAAAATGATTTTATTAAAATTATTACCAGAGAAATGAAAGGTGCAGTGTAGATAAGTTTGTTTCTTCACAAGAACAGATTAATGAATCCTCTGCAGTGAATGGGTGCCATCAGAATGAGAGTCCAAACAGCTGATAAAAACATCACATTATCATCCCTTATTCTAAACGATGTGTCTATTTACACTAACTGCAAATAGCCAGCATTATTAGCTTATTACGTCTACCCTACAACGTCTGATTGGGTTAATCATCATTACAAAAGATGGCCATCTGCTTCCAGTGGTGCAGAGGGTAAAATGTCTGTTGGACTCATCGATCCGGGTTTGAGTCCACCTTTTGAAAAACTTTCACATCAGAAAAGCATTTTTTTCAATAGAAATGAAGGAAATGATCAAACTGAGTATTAAGTAGGGTTAGGCTTTTTTGTCCACAGTGGCATCTATTTAATCATTTGAATTAAACTTAAAATTTACACTCAATCATTTACTGTATAGCCAACTTTTTTATAATGTACTTCAATACTGTAACGAAGCAGACTCCAGACAGGTAAGTAGAAATGTAACAGTCTTTATTAACAATAGTGCTCAAAACGAAACCAAGGAAAGCAAACTCAAAATCCTCCGGAACCGGGTAGTAGAAAAAGGAAACCGAAAAGTCTTAGTATACTTTGCAGGGCAAATGACAGACGGTGACAGCCACACACCACAGATGACAAGACGAAGGAGACCTTGGAGTTTATGGAGACGAGGGAGACAATCAAGGAGACTTCGGGAACTGCAAGAGGCAAAGGAACAATGTTAGCAGAGTGCATAGGTAAGTCCACTTTCGACGAGACGAGCTTGGACACTGAATGAGCTGTGGTGTGTGCTTATAACAGGTGCTTGATTAATACTGATGATTCGTAGCAGGTGAGTAGAACAGGTGATGTCATCAGAATTCCGGGGATTGTGAGCGTTGTGTGACAGGGAGGGTGGAGCCTGGTGTAGAGACTGATGTGGATGTTACAAATACTGAGGTGCAGATAATTGCCACTATTTGCAATAAGTAGTAGAAGAAAATCTAAAACTATTCACACAAATAGCCAGCTGCCTATTTTAAATAAAAGACTTACAATTTAGTTGAAAGCATTGGTTTGCAGTTTTGGTTTCTCAAGACATTTATTGTTGGACTTGAGTGATGTGGATTTTGTGATGTTTCTGACAGCACCCCTTCAACGCAGAGCATCCGAATGATTCAATGCTACATTTCTCGAACTCTGAGGATTAAGTTCTTACCTGCAATCTGAAGATCAGCTTTGACTGAAGTTAGATTGGAACTGTGACTGTTCATCCAGCTCTCCAACATCAAGAACTTACTTTGCTGATGCAAAACTATGACGGAAAGCAAGGTTTTTCTAATCAGCATAATTTAAAGGCAGTACGTTACCGTTGTGTATAAATACTAATTTGTATTAATGCTCTAAAATGCTTATATAGCATAACATATTGTATGTTGTTTAATCCACTCACAGATTACAAAAGTCATTGTCATGAAAACAATAATGCAGGCTCCCATAATCACAAGGATGCCAGTTTGTCTGCTGCAACGATCTGCAAAAAAACAACACAGGAGAAATTTACAATTTGAAAATTGTACATTTGTGTCAAAGTTTTGTGACAAATTTGCATCATCCTTTAAAGTAATATACTCATATGCAATATGGTGTTGTAAAGAAACACTTCATGCCTACTGTAAATCTATTTTTTTCTTGCAAGATGAACCAGGCTTAAAATGTAATTAGCAATATAACAATTTATCAACTGTTATTTCAAATATATATTGTTTGACACAATTAAATAAAATGATGTGCCTGCTTGATGAGTCTATCTTAAGAAGTACCCCCATAATAAAATTTTGATGTTTTGTTTTTACGAACCAGCATTTCACATGATTCTTATTCAATTTCAGAGATTTGTTTTCTTATATAATCTTTGAGTAAATATCTTTATTAAAACTTTATTAAAACAAGACACAAATTATGAAGAAGATTTTTTTTTCTTTCTTTTCTTTTTTGTACCAGATAAAGTTTTGTATAACAATTGTAGCAAACCTTTGTGAATCGCGGTCTTCTGTTCATATTCCATGTCCATTGTCAAGACTTCTTCAGAACTACCAGTTCTCTGATACAGCATCATGAGAACAATCCTTGCAGTTGCTTGCTTTCTAGTGAGGATCCGTAACACAAATTCCTTTATTAATAGTGACCATACGACAGGATATTTTTGTATAATGTATTACAGAATTTTCAGTTCCTTATTACAAGAAACAGCAAACTCATACAAGGCACTTCATCTCTAAAGGAGGACTGAAATCAGTGTACTGTTGAATAAATGCATCAGCTAAATAAATGCTTGCTCAGTGTTTTCACTTGTGCTTTTATGATGGTTTGTCAGCTACCACTCTACTTTTCCCATACAGCCCAAAAATATTTTTTTCTTGCCAAATATATATTTCAAATATATGTTGTAAGCATTTAAGCTTTAGATTTAGACAGATTATTAGATTTAGCTTTAGATATTAATTTTGTGATATAAGTAACTACATCAAAACACATTAACAACACACGACATTAATGTGATTTGTAATTTACACTCGCACACATGAAAACCAAACCTGAGTTTCATTTATTCAGTTTTGCATTTCACATATAGGCTGCTTCATTTTAGTGGAGCAGTGGTCATCATTAAGCATCTCATCATGTGTAATTTGCCCACAGTCCTCTCCTCCGTCTCCCAGGCCGTGTTCGGTTCAGTTATCCGGCTGCTCAAGGCTCTAGTGTCTGCAAAAATGAAATACAAAATCTGTTACGTATTCATTTCTAGTTTGTTTAGCAGTGTTTCCCATAGGATTCTATACAAGACTATGTTGGGAGGATCTCTATGGGATCTGGGATCAAGACTTAAGAGCTTGAAACAAATGTTCAGTGTGAATGTAAATTGAACTGAATAGTTTAAAAAGTCTTTGCATTGACGTTTACCTGGATTTAAGCCTCTTTTTAGTTACAAAAGTAATATGTATGTTTGGTCATGAATGCAAGATCTCAATAGTTATCTAGAACTGAAATATTCAGTTCTCTTTCTGTGATCTGTGATTTTGGCGAAACAGGAGATGCTTTAATAAGAATCTCTAAAATACAGAATGAAAGATATTAGTAAAAAAGCCTTTACACACCTTCTCACTAAAAATGTCAAGCAGTTTCAATTAATTATTATTTCGCAACAAGTTCCACAGAATTTTTACGCTGAGTCAGTTTCTGACTCCAAAGTGTTATCTGAATTGCTATTTTTTAGTTGGCTCAACCTTTAGTGAACTAGTTTTATAGTCCATTCAACTAAAATGTTTTCATTAGTTAAATATTTAGAAGACTACAGCAAGTTATGTAAATTAATATTGATCTGTTCACTCAATGCGTTTAATTTTACCTCAACTAGGATTTATTATTTGGGCATCATTAGAAAAACACTTTACAACACATAATAGGCCTACTAAGGTTCCTACTCTGGCTTATATGACCCACGCACCTCGGCTGATTCGCGCCAGGTGTCGCTCGTTATTTCGCCTATTTAAGAACTTTGTGGAAATAATCGCAAAGTCTTATCGTCCCATGGAGGTATTATTGAGCTGTAGCTCCCGTGTTTGTTTTCTTGTGTATGACCCTGGACTATCTCGATTCTTGCTGCCTGCATTTGTGACCATTGCCTGTTGACTGTTTACTCTTTTGAATTGTCTGTGAAACCCCTGTCTGCCTGTGATTATGACTCCCACCTGTTTGCATTGTGGAATAAAGCTTTGCAAATGGATCCGGCTGACTCAGTATTCATTACAATAACAAACTTTCCATTAAGACCCCAAAGAATCATATTAGCGTGTGGAAAATTGGCTTTGTATGACTCCTTTAAGAAAAGAGCTGGAGCAGTGAAAATGACTATTTCCACCATCAGGGTAATAATTAAGAATTTCCAATCAACATACAATGTTAGGAAACTGCCTGGAAGAGGACGTGTGTCTCTATCCTCCTAATACACGGCGAGGAGTAGAGATTGAGTGGCTAAAGACTCTTCAAGGACCACAGCTGGAGAATTGCAGAAAATAGTTGAGTCTCAGGGTCAGAAAACCTTTAAAAAAATAGTCGAATAGCCCCTACATCAGCACATGTTGTTCAGGAGGCTTTAAGAAGAATTCTCCTCGCTCATCCAAAAACAATATCCAGCATGTTCAGTTGACAAACAGGACTGGAACTACAAATAGGACTGGCTTTTATGATCAGATGAAACTGAAAAATTAGCTTTTTAGCAGCAAACACTCAAGATGGGTTTGGTGAACACAGGGATAAAAAGTACTCTGTGTGTACAATGAAGTATACTGCTGTGTTTTTGATGTTGTGGGTCTATATTTCTGCTGGAGGTCCTGTTTAAACACATGGCATCATGGATTCTATCAAACACCAACAGACATCATAATAAACACAAGAATTAGTCACTGAGCACAAAATGAAGCTTTTGCCATGGCTGTCCCTGACCTCTGACCTAAACTCTGAGTGAGGAGAACTAAAGAGGAAAACAAACATGGAGCTGGTAATCTAAAGGATCTGGATTGATTCTGGATGAAGGAATGGTGTCTTTTCTCTTATCAGGTGTTCTCCAAACCCTTCAGGGATTACAGGAGAACTGTTATCTTTGGGATCTATGTTATTGTTAAGCTTATTGTTGTCTCTGAGAAGCTCCACCAGCGTCCACTCACTCGCTTACCTGTCCCAGGACACTTGCATGGTTTGTGTGCTCTGTGTTAGGATTTCATCTAAACAACAGCACAACGAATTTCAGCAAAAAATAAGTACGTTTCTATTAACTTACTTTGTATTTGTAGGTTCTTTTTCGGGCAGGCTAATTTTCCATAGAATATTCCTAATGCAAGAGAAACTGGAAGCATAAAAAAAATTGAGATGGTGTAGTCTTTGATAATATGTGCAACATATTTAAACATGTATTCATTGGTGCAACAGTTCAAAATAAGACAGCAGGACATACATAAATAATACGGAAGTGCTCAAGTTTGGTTAAAACATTTGTGGACATTGCATGACAGCAGCACAACATGGAAAACAGTGGCTTGCCTTATATAGTAGTTGTCTTATTGTTTGTGGGCTTTGTGTAAAAACTCAACTCAACTTTATTTATATAGCTCCATTAAAAACATCGATTGACTACCAAGGTGCTGTAAAGTCAATCAAATATTAACAACATTTACACATTAAAGTGCCCCTATTATGCCATTTTAAAGGTTGCTAATATTGTTTTAAGAGTCTCTTAAAGCAGGTTTCCATGTATGCAAGGTCAAAAAAGCACTTTGTTTTCTCCAAAAATAGATAAAATTTTACCCCATTTCTAAATGATTGGTAAACGACTCGTGTGAAGCAGTTCGAAGAGTCAGTCTGTCTAAACCCCTCCCTCCCGTGATGTCTTGTTGTTTGAATAAGTGCAACGTTGTCTTTATGAAATAAACACTAGTATGTCTAGTCACGGTGTGATGTTGACATAATGTGATGTCGTCGTTGATGGACAAATTGCACACATTCGCATGTTAAAAACCCATGGTGTAACTGCATTTGAGTTTGACACAAAGCAAGCGAGTGATCCTTGTCAGCTAGGCAAAATACATAATAAAAAAATTCTATTTTGATTTTATGGATGTGTGCTGAATGTGCTGATGCATGTAAATGAAATGATTTAATTTATTAACATTTTATCATATTATATAGCTTATGGTCACACAGCACGGTAGGTTAAAGTTTACAATGCTATTATATTATGCATGTGTTTACTGGCTAGATTTTTAAAAAATCTAGTATTGTATACTCCCCGCTCGTCTTTACTTGTATAAATATGGTTTACTGCTGTAATAATGTTGCATTAATTAAAAACTTTACACAAGGAGAATGAGAATCATCAGGTCACTGTGCAGTCTATATATTTTATCACGCAGAATGTAGTCTGCATGTATGCAAAGCAAAGAAAAAAAAGAAAATGAACATCTAACACAATTAAATTAGAGAGAGTGCACATACACAGACAACCACCCAGGAGGCAAACTGGTAAAGATAACTTTACTAGAAGGCCAGGTTTATTTGCACTGTTTAATGTCAAGCTATCATAAAATATATTTTAGAAATGAAATGGTCTGTCTCCTTATAGTCATTGAGAGGGACATCCCAGTGGATCACAGTGAGGTCATAAACATCTTCAAACACATGGCTCACAGAAGAGTTTTGTTGTAATTAGTTTTAAAGAAACCCTCTATATTATCTGTAGAAATGTTTGGAGGGTTTCAGCACATGCCCCTCAAAAAGGTCTATGCACGGCCCTGGTGCCAGGTAACGACCACATCCAAAAACGCACAAGGCCAGGTACTGTAAGTGCAGAAGGGACTCATCATACATCAGAAATTATACTTAGCTTTTTAGTAAATCCCTTAAAAAAAATTCACAAGTAATAAACTGCATTCATTTATATAAAACAAACTACAGGTTGGAAATGGAATGCATCAGTTGCACATTTGCATTATTTCAAGCATTTTTGCAATAGATGATTTAACAAAAATTCACAACATCAACCTTAAAATCTCTTACAATCTCTTACCTGTTACTCATGATATATCCTTAAAACCCACAATCATAAGCTTAAAATACAAAGGCTAGGGAAAATAAGATTATTATAAAGAATTAATATATGATTAAATGGAATAATTCAGTGAATAAATGACTGTGATTAAACAAATGAATAAAGTAAATACAACAAAACAAAGTTGTGTGGTCATTAGTCTGAAGCAACACACACAGGTGGTTTTTAAGCATTCTTAGATCCTTTACAAATAAATTGCATTTTGACAGAGCAGTGGTTGTCATTCAGTTTTCCACTTTCTTTTATACGTGCACATGCCTCTCCTCCCTCTTTTTCATGTCCTTGCCAGTTATTTGGCTGCCCAGGTTCCCAGTGTCTGCAACCAATGATCAAAGTTCATTTTATGTTAATTCTACAACAAATGTTTACAAATATGTTTAAAGAACGCTGTGATCTGATGTCAGAAATCAATCTGCATTGTTAATCTTTTTGATCTTTATTTACAAATTTCACAAAAATCTAACCTTACATTGGATAATAAAAATTTTAAATGGGGGTTTTTCACTAATACACACTGGCCACAATTAATGGCACCCTTTATTCAATACTTTTTGAAACCTCTATTTGCTCTAAATGTATTCCTATAATATATGATGAGGTTGACACCTGACAAGATCAGAGACCATTTATTTATCCAGAATCACTCCAGACCCTTTAGATTCCCAACCATGTGATGGTGCTTATTCTCTACAGTTCACCTAACTAATTTTCTACTGGGTTTAGGTCAGAGGACTGGAATGGCCAGCAGAAGATTAGTTTTGTGCTCAGTGACCCATTTTTGTGTAGTTTTTGAGGTTTGTGTTTGGATTATTGTAAGGTTGGAAAATCCAACCATGGCCAATAATACGATTTCTAACAGAGTCAGTCAGTTTTAGATTTGTTATCTGCTGGTATTTGATAGAATCCATGATGCCATGTGTCTAAACAAGATGTCCAGGACCTCCAGCAGAAATATTATACAATACAATTACATAATACAATTTTTTTAAAGGTTTTCTGATCCTAAGACTCAACTCTTTTCTGCAATTCT
This sequence comes from Enteromius unitaeniatus, assembly GCA_032359435.1. Classification (NCBI taxonomy): domain Eukaryota; kingdom Metazoa; phylum Chordata; class Actinopteri; order Cypriniformes; family Cyprinidae; genus Enteromius; species Enteromius unitaeniatus. Next base: position 461,051 of record JAUMHI010000073.1, read on the forward strand.
CCAGCTGTGGTCCTTGAAGAGTCTTTAGGCACTCAAACTCTACTCCTCGCCGTGTATTAGAATGTGATATTTTTTTAATGAAAGTTCAAAAGGATAAACAATGCAGGTTTATTTTCACAGCCAGCTAGGCACTGTATATATACATACATACAGTATACACACACACACACACACATATATATATATACTGTATATATACACACATACATACATGGGAATGGAATGGAAATGAAAAAACTTTGATATAGCGTATAAATTAACTCACGCTTTATTAATGGTGTAAGGAGTGTAATCCGCCCATCTCCACTGGTCTGTGTTGTTCTCTGTTCGAGTTAGACCAATCCAGTATTGATGTGGATGGGCCATATTGGTCACAAATGACTGAAAGGAAAGTACAGCACTTCACTTTACAATGTACAGCACTTTTTCTTGTAGCTGTTTTTAAATGAGCTTTATAAATAAATTAACTTTAACTTCAAAGATTGAAAAAATGACAGAAAGAAAGAATAAAAGGTAAAATATTAACCCTTTCTTTCAGACACATACATGATTTGGTATTTTGCAAAAAACGTGTGTTACTTACCCACTCCTTCTCAGAATCATCCTCTATTTTTAATAAAAGTGTGCCCTGCTCTTCACAGTAATAATGTGCTTCTGTCCAGTTCATTATATCACGAGAGAACAGGTAACAACTGTTACTGAACGGGATCCAACCAGCTTCATTACAGCCTGGTATAAGTAAGTCTATTTCAGAGAGGGGACAAGACTAAATTAATGCTTATACTTACCCCCAAAATTAAAAAGCTATGAGTAAACCCACACAGAAAGAACCTATATAAACATATAATTTTAAAATAGGTTTTTAATATATGTGGAATACATAAAATTGTCCTTTATTATATGTACATATATGCACCTATATGTTCACCTATATGTTTACCTATATATTAGTAAAATTATTAAAATGTATAAAAATTATTTTTAACCCATCCAAGTGGACTGGAGTGCTCAAGGATTTCACCTCAGTCATGGTATTGAAGGTGAAGAGAGAGCTGGTTATTCAT
>JAUMHI010000073.1:494395-507462 GCA_032359435.1 Enteromius unitaeniatus
GCGTAGGCAAATCGATACTTCGCGTCGTATAAACGCTAAAGTCCCTCTATTTATACTACTGGAAATGGGCGGAACGATGAATTAGCGCCGAGGTGCGTGGGTATAAAAAGTCCGGGGGAAGTTAGAACTCGGGTGATGGATCCCGCTGCTGACTTCCGGAGAGGGCCACAGAGGTGCGGTTTGTGACAGCAGGTAAAGATATAGACCGAAGAGTATTCCTTAAAATCTTATTATTACACTGTTGTTTTAACACATAGACATTTTCAATGAAAATGTTTCCACAAAGATTAACTATGCTGATTCCTTCTGATTTTGAATATTCTTCTGAATATTTTTTTTAAAAAGTACTGTCACACTCCTCGGAATTGCGTCAATAAGAATAGCAAATTGTCTTGGTTTAATTGGTAAACAGGGTCAAGAAGAAAGCTTGGATAAATATGTGACTGAATTAAGAACAATGGTAGAGACATGAAATTTTGGGTTGGAAACAGACTCCCTTGTTAGAGACAGAATAGTGTGTTGGACCTGGGACTCACAGCTAAGAGAGGGCCTACTTAGAAAGTCTGACATCAGTATGGAAAAGTGCTTACAGATAGGAAAAGCTGCAGAACGGTCAAGACAGCAGGCCAAAGTTATACAGACACAGACGTTGGCAGCACTAGACCCAATAGCGACAGGAAAGTGACAAATAGAAAAAGCCCTCAGTGGAGTGTGGCATCATACAGTGCAGACACTGCAGCTGGAAACATGAAAGAAACAAGGAAAAAGTTAGACTTTTAGAACTATATCTTTATCGTGCTTGAGTGAGTTATTGTACCATCAGCATTGAGATGGGAAGTAATGAAGAAAATCCACTCCTCAAACATTGGAACTGAAGGATGATGAAGAAGAGCCCGTGAGTGTGTATATTGGCCAGGCATGGAAAAGAGGTGTCAGTGGTGAAAAGTGCAAAGAGTCTAATGGCCAAAGAAAAACAAGCTGGGTTGGATCTCTACTTGGCAATGTAGGATCATTGGAATACGGCAAGCCAGGGTGCAGATAGTAGCCCAGCAATGGCACTGATCGGACGCTCTCCAAATCACTGCTCCCACTGTGTGAGTGCTACATCGTCCAGGAGTTATATCTAAGGCAGGAAACTACACAAACAGGCAACAGAGACAAGTACACTACTATGATGAGACAGCGAAAGATCTCAAATAGCTTCATTAGATCAAGTGAGAGTTCAACCCTTGAACAGACACAACGGTGACTAAAAGGTTTTTTCCCCATTCTCTCATGGATGGGGTTCTGGTTCCTTGCTGCTGTCGCCTCTGGCTTGCTTAGTTGGGGACACCTGATCTCTAGTGATTATCGTCGTCTTGACTACAGAGACCGTCTCTGCATTTGAAAAATAAATAGTTTAATTCTAGTCATTAGACATTACCATCACTCTGTTCTCCTACTTGATAATGTTTAGTGCTTTGCTACAATTTGTATTGTTAAAAGCGCTATATAAATAAAAGTGACTTGACTTGACTAAAAGCTACAGTGATAAGGCCAGTCAAACAAAGATCTTATGAAATGAAGGACAATGGACAAGTGCTGAGAAGAAACAGAAAACATCTGAGATTGATGTTGATGATTCACCAGAAGAGGATGAGACACGTAAAGAGGAAGCAAATACAGAGATCACCAGATCACCAGAAGGCCTGCATACCTAAAAGACTTTGAATGATCACTCAAAAGCAGTTGATAAATTCATTGGGGGAGTGGATTACAATCTGGGACATTGTTTTTTAAAAAAGCACTAATATTAGTTATTGTTCATAAAACTAATTACAGCAGCAGCCCTGCTGTACTGGCATGTTTGATACATTTTGATGTATTATGAAAAAAAAAAAATAGCAATGGGTACTCTCCACAGCAGTTCTGTTGTGGAATCTCTGTCTGTTCTTGCTTTTCTGAATAAGAAAGCATTGAAACAAGCACTGCTGCTTCAGAAAATCCAAGCACAATGTTCAGACAAAGACAGACACTGACCTTATATGCTTTAGGTTTGCTTTTAGCTTTAAATTCATCCTCCGAGGAGCTTGAGTCAGAGCTGGAGCTGTCCTCGTTCACTTTAATTTTCTTTGCTTTTATCAAGATCTTTCCTTTCAGGTCCTGCCAAAAAGAGAGCACCACAAGTATTTCAATTTTAGCATTATATCACTTCAGTAGGACAAACATTTACACACTGGAATTATATAATAAAACAAACCGCACATTCTAATGGTCTTGATTAATTCTATTATTTTTTTAATACTATGTTTCATGAATGTGTATTGGTCAGGGGATAAAAAATAAAACAAACACACATTTTAGTTGACAGGTGAAGGCTGTACTACTATACCAACGTTGTCCACCAGATAGAGTTATAGGATAAGAAATGTTTTAATCCTAATTTTGTTCTGCTCCATCTCAATGGAGAGTCAGAATGACAAATAGCCTAATACAATGAGTTGATATGTTTTGTACTGCCAGTATATTTTCACATAATTATTTTAAAACATTAAATTTTTTTTTTAATTGTATAGATTTTTAAAAGTTTTATATATCCCAGTCTCTGTCCCTCATAAGATAAGAAATCTTTTAGTCCGGTTCATTTACTGCTTAGTTTAGTTTGTTAGTAGAATTTCAACAAATACATAAAGTTAATATGCAATGTGCCGCAAGAAATTGGCTGCCTCCTTACAAAAAAATGCATTCTGGTAAGATCACTTGTCCGACTATGATCGGTGCTGCAGCCAGCAGCCTTTCAATCACATGTGCCATCAAAGTACTGCGAGAGCAAAACGAGAGCAGTCGCACAGATCAGGCGCTGCAGTTGCTAAAAATCAGCTGCGAAAGCCTTCATGACGACACACTTTTCTCTCATTGGTCAGATTATAGACAAGCATGATGTGTGCTGCATGTTTTTTCTTAAAAAAGTTCCTGTATGTATTAAATCTTAATATCGAATATCTGATATTCAAACAAAACATTAATGATGAAAATGAAGATTAGGTGATATGATAAATATATATTTGAAGGTTTGAAGAAAAAAACAGCAGCTTATTTTGACTTTCAGTTTTATGGACATCGCCATCTTTTATATTTCTTCGGTCACTGTCGCTGTAAGGAATAATACTGTCGCTGTTAAGACAGTATTCTAAACACAACAGTAAACTGCTGTGTGAACAAAACATTTAGAGACTCATAACTATAAAGGGTAAAATGCTGCTGTCATTCACAAAAACTGACAGTGTGAACATAGTGCCACCTGTTGGCAACAGAATATGTCATGCTTCACATTAACTTAAACATACAGGGGCAGTTTCCCGGATAGAAATTAGATTAAGCCAGGACTAGACCTTTTCTAATTTAAGACATTTTAGAATTTTTAAAAACATGTCTTACAAAAATGCATTATTTGTGAGCGTTTTAAGACCAAACAATGGCAATGATGTTTTTTAAGATATCTCAGTGCAAGCCTTTTTCAGTTTAGACAGCTTTTAACATTTATTTTAATCTAGGACTAGTCTTAAACCCTGTTTGGGAAATTGCCCCATAATGTTCAATTGGCAACAGACTTCACATGATTGATAAATGTTCTGGCATGAAGACATCTACAGTTATAGTATATTCAGTTATAGTCATAGCACCACCAGCTGGCAGCAGGAAGTTTGCATATATATATATATATATATGAACTTTGACATCTTCCTCCTATATTCACCACTTAAAAAGCAAATTGCCCACCGTTTTTTTTTTTCACTAAAGCCACCGAATGGCAGTAAGCCTGGGTCTGAGGGCCCACTACTTGCAGCTTTACTTAAATTTTCAATGTGTTTGAGAGTGCATCTAAATTAAGGTGATGACCTGTTGTCTATAAAGAGTTGTGTCTCACTAGGTTTGTACCTGATGAAGACCTGATGTTTTTTGGAGCAGTAATCTCAGCTTGCTTGCCTGGGGAAATTAGTGTCAACTCCGCACCATAAGGGAACGTTATGAAATTTTTGTAAACAATTCCTGTGTCCAGGAAAGGAGGAAAAAATAACTTGATTCTGACACTTAATTGTGACACTTAATGAGTACAATTGCTTGTCCCTTGTAACTGCAGCTCTGGACTGCAGCCCGTCAGTGCATCACTGTTATGTGACGTGGGGATACTAATGTTTCAGCGATTGGTCACACTCAAGCCAATACCCACAGTGAGTCTGCTGAATAATATTTAAAACAATTGGAAGGGAAGATAGACTGCTCTTCCTAATTGGTTTTAGAGTATGTTTGGTTTTTTGAGAAAAGTCAGACTGTATTACCTCTGGTGATGGTAGGCACTGAAGCGGCTTGTCATTGAGAGGTTTGGTGATCAGTTTGTCCCCCAGAATTGAGTGCAGCTGCTGGGCCATGATAGTCTGCTGCTCCACACAGCAGTGTTGCTCCAGAGACAGAATAAGAGGATATGGAGAGGTCTAGAAGATTAAAATATGAATTCATTTTTTTTTTTTTATTTATGTATTTATTTATTCATTATTTCGTTTAAAGGAAAAAATGAAAACAACTTGTGATAATGATATAATGAGGAGGATGAAATTCACAGGAGAAAAGTTGGCTTCCAAAAAGGTTAATTAGAATCTTTGTTTTAAGCTCTTCAACATATTAATTTGCTCTAATAAAAACAGTCTAAAACTAGAACTACTAAGTACTAAAAACTGTAATTCCACACTAAGGATTGATTTTGACATAACACACCGCAACACAAACTCATTCACAAGCTCTCGATTTGTCCACTCTACTAGTGACAGCCATCTTAAATACACCTTTTCCTTATAATATTTTGGAACAAACCCTGTTTTAAAAAAAATGTACTCATCTTAAAATGATGATATATGCACAAAAATATATAACAAGAGTTAAGTAAATAAATACTATTAATATCAATAAAAAGAGGATGTATAAATCATGGCTGATCCTAGCTTACACTCGAATATTCATTTGTTAGAGTTGGATTTTGGAACCCGAGTTCCTTTCCTTTCCGTGGAGGCCTGGACTGTCATCTTTTTGCTTCTACATTTAGGGTATACATAGCGGTGATTGCAGTTAACCACAGCATCATCGGAGACAAACTGGTGGAGAAGCACGATTTGGTTATTAGTTTATCTGTAGAGCTGCAGGTTGGGCACTTTTTGCAGTGTTCTAGAATTCTGAACTCAGGAGACTGGGAGAGTGTAGAGTTTGCTTTCCAGCGTCACTTCCCTAAGGGTAATAATGTGCTTATTCAGTCCGGATCAGGTTCCTTTCATGAACTCTGGACTACCCTTCCATCACATAAACACTTTGACTTAGCAAGAGACTCCATTGAGAAAACTCTTTTATTGGGTTCCACATGTAGTGACTTTTCTATATTCCACTCTATCTTCACACATTTTAACCTTTTCTAAAATATGTCAGAGATGTTTGGGCTACACAATGTCTCTATCGGAACAAGTGTTTTTTCTCACTTTTGAATTTGTTAATACTATTAGGTAGGTTTAGGAGTGGGTTTGGTGTACAGGGATATTTCCAACATGACACAAACATTTTTTTAGCTACACTTTTGTAACAAATACATGTTAGGGTAACCTATGTTTTAGCACCACTCACTGGGCATTTGATTTGAAACTGCCTCAAAACATGTAGTAGGGTACATAATAATGTATTAATGCATAATAATGTGTTTAGAAGCATGCATTTCCAATGAGCCTGGATTGAATACAAAAAAACCCCAGTAAGCTGAAGTTGAAGAGGCACTTCCTGTGCTCACCCTGAATGCATATTCAGCGATGACCTTCAAAACCTCGCTAAATGGCACTTTGGATGTGAGGGTATGCCCATGGTATATAATTGGCTCCCTTTCCCCATCCCAGCAGTCCAGTTCCACACAGCGACAGCCTTGATTCAGGGCTCTGCACCACAAACAAAAATCTTTACATTTTTTGCTCAATATTAGAGAAAGCATTTTGTCTTTGAGCAATGTTTCAATAAATAGTTCATCCTGTTATATCCATGCAGATCTTTATTTAAAACATTATCTGCTAATTTGACCACTGCTGTCTTTTTTAATGTATATTTAAGCATTTTACCTGATATAAGGGTCAACGCTGCTCTCACTGATGAGCTGGTCTTTAGTGAGGTAGGTGTTGTGTGAGGAGGAGATAAAGTAGTGACTGAGTGGGTGGTTCATGTCCTGGTAGACTCTGCTATGCTCTGGGTTATAAACATCATTTTCCTTAGACAGCATATACATGGCGAAACCATTGGGTGTCATAAACTGGTTCTTCTGGGCTGAATGGGAGAGAACATTGCTGCTCAGAATCACAAGCCTGATAAACAGTGCAAATATCAATAAAACAGGGGTTTTCAAACCTGTAGCGGAATATCCCCAGCATTGGTATCCACTTATTACAATTTAGAATGCTGTTTCTTAATTACTGCATAACTAATAAGGAATTATTGAAGAACTAACAGGTGAATAATTATTAACACATAACTTACTATTGTTAACTACTAAGGAAGATATGTTAACTAATCAGTATGTAATACAATTTTATGAGTGTGTTAAATAGCAGTTTGCTAATCAATAACTAATGTATTCTGTCATACACTCCTGTAAAAAACCTAACTGCAAAGCTACAGTACAGTTCAAAGTTTTAGACATTAATGTAAAAATACTGTAAAATGAGGATGCTTTCAAAAATAATGCTATAAATAGCATTATTAAAAATTTATAAATTTAATTGATTAACTAACTTCTATTAACAATTAAAAAAAAAAAAAAGTTGGTATTACTGCTTCTGGTAAAACGACAACACAGTCTCACTTCAAGTCTACACATTTTAATGCTTGGTCAAAACAGTCTTGCGTCGTTTTTCAATGCTTTTCAGTCACATTTCGAGGTGAGGGGTCCTATGTCAGCACTTTTTTTTTGCGTCATAATTAAAAGATATATTGGGTAAAAATATTGGCATTATTGCATATATGTAGGGGTGTGATTTTTTAATATAAACTGTCAAAACAGTTTTATTTAAAATTATATTATTTATTGGGTAAAAACATTGGCATTATTGCATATATGTAGGTGTGTGATTTTTTAATGTAAACAGTCAAAATTGTTTTATTTAAAATTATATTATTTACACATTTATGAGCACGTAGTCTCAGCCTCAGACGTCACGCCCATGGAAGGTTGGCTAAATGTCTGATGCATATGGTACACTTAACTGGAAACGCTTCAGCAGTGTCAAAGTCATCAAATGATTGGTTGAATTTTACCGGATTTCCAGGGGACCGCCAGGAAACAAAGTGCAGACGTGTGATTGCGGAAAAAAACGGTCGTGTTTACATGAGTGGCAATAAGCATTTATTAAGATCAGTTAAACATTGAATTCTCAAAAGCATGCGATCCAATTTTACTAGTTGTGCATCCCCTCTTATCTATTATGGAAGATCGAGTGAAGTTACAGTACCTAACTGAGAAGGGAATATCATCCACGTTTGCTGGCAAACATAAAACAACAGACGCTGGCATCGCAGCTGTGAACAAAACAAACTGTGATTGGTTTTTTGACATGTCGGTCAAACGGCATTATGGGCGGCATTATGGGCTTTGACCAAAGAAAGCGGCTATGAATTCCAGACCTTCAGCCGACAGTCTGAAGGTCTGGCTACGCGAGACTAATGAGCATGTAACCCAAACCCTGCCCCTAAACCTACTATCTGTCAATAAAACATAAGATATAGCAGTCAGATACAACCACAGTCATCTTCTACTTGAAAGATATTAATATTCCAAGTCTTTTGATTCAAAACGATTGATTCGCTGTCTCCAGCTTTCGTTTATTTCCTTTCTGTGAGTGATTTAAAAAAAATGCGCTTCAAGAATCCTTACGTCAACGTTAGTTGTGAAATGTCATTGGCTCTTGCGTGTCTCTGATTGATTGCGTCATGCTGTTGTAAAATACTATTGATTCTTGTGTATCTCGTGATCGATGTATGTTTTCTGAATGAGATGACAGTGCGTGAACGCAGCGTGATCATTTTCAGTGATTAAAACCTTGTGTTTTACTCTCTTCTTCACATAAAGACTTTGTATGGATTCAGAAGACTTGGAATGTGACACAACTTGTTTGTAATGCATTTATACTGCTCGTTTATGATTCGTTTGTGCAATAAATATCTGGACAGTAACTGCATTTACCTGTGTGTGTGTGTGTTTATTGTTCAGAGGTTAGGGTAGGGGTGTGGTTTGGTAATCCAATAAAATAAAATAATTGCATAAATGCATGCAAACTATTACATTAAGCCGAACACCTGAAAACAATGGAGGACCCCTCGCGTCGAAAAGTGACTGAAAAGGGGTACCTTGAGCGTCGAAAAACAATGCAAAAACTGTTTTGACCAAGCGTCAAAATGTGACGAGTTATAGTGAGACTGTGTTGGTTGCGAGGTACACTTGCCCATAGTTTTCCAGGTAGCTTTCCAGGTAGGTTTTTTTAAGGATCTTGGAGACGTTGCCACAGTTCTTCTGGATTTAGTCTGTCTCAGTTTGTTCTGTTACTTCATGTCATTCCAGACAGACAGGATAAAGATCAGATCAGATCTCTGTGTGAAGCACTGGCTGTTGTCAGACTTCTTGTGTAGACAATAATCTCACTTCATTATTACAATTAATGACAGAAATAATGTTTGGAAATGTAAACTGATATTTCCAACTGACACGCTGCAGCATAAATAGAAATTTAAACCACTTAAAACCATTTTTTATACAGTAGGTATATACAGTATAAAGAAATGTTTAAAGCAAATGTGTTATATTACACATTCATCTGATCTGATATCTGATCTTATGGCTGTTTAATAGGTGTAGGGAGAGCACAAGCCATTCAAGCAGTTTGTGACAGATTGCGTCTACTTGTCAAAGACCATAACTATGCAAATAGTGATGTGATCCGAGATCACATTGTGATTGGGGTGCATTTGCAAAAAGTGAGAGAGAAATTTCTGAATCGGGGCTCTGAATTAATGTTTGAAAAAGTGATAGATTTCACTACATGTAATGAGTTGGCTCAAACATAGTTAAAAAGCAGGCAGCAAGCAACAATGCACATTGCATTGCACAACAAAAACATGCAGTGCACATAAACTCCTACAACACCTCAAAAGGCTCTATGTTATGTTTCAGCACTCAAGAGAAAGATAAGTCAATCTCAATCCAGAAAAAAAAGTGTTTTCCATGCTACAGAGGTGATCTTCTCACTGCTGAAGGGTTAAAGCCGTACCTGGTCAAAGTAGATAAAGTACTGAGACATGGAACCTCCTAAGGACAAAGGAACCTCTCCAAATATGCACCTGGTCTTTCTAAATCAACGCACCACTGCAACAGCTTCTCATGGAGTCAAATAGGTTGGAATAGAACAGGATGTCCAAAACAACAAAGCTTTTAAGAAAATGAAAGAGCTACTCGCATGTGAATCAGGCCCAGTCTTATCATATTTTGATCCTCACAAAGAACTCAGACAACAAGTTGATGCCTTTCAAGTACGGGCTTGGGGTAGTACTGATGCAGGATGGAAGGCCTATGGCATACTCATCAAAGTCCCTCTCTGAAAGTGAAATTAATTATGCTAAAATAGATAAAGTGATATACTGTTCGGCTCTAAACATTTCCATAAATGCATCTATGGCCGCCAAGTCATTGAGAGTGGCCACAAACCCCTCAATAATGAGTCAATAGTGTGGAAGCCTCTAGCATCAGTTCCCCCAAAGCTTCAGAGGATGATTCTTCAGCTACAAAAGCATAACTTTACCATTATACATCAACCAGGCAAGGACATCCTTGTCACAGTCACATTATCCAGTACAGTTTAATGGATATTCAGGTGCACACAGTGTAAAATAGCCTCCCCGTCAGTGACCCAAAATTGATGGAAATCAGAGGTTGAAAGGATTCGTAGAAAGAAGTTGGCCTTCTATGCATTCTAAATGTTCAATACAGTTATATTCATGTGTATGTGACAATCTATGGCTTTGTGAATACACACAGTTTGTTTGCATTTCAGTCAAATTTATTGGCATATTAGCTGTGAGCATTATTTTGAAAACTGAATTATTTCTTTTACTTCATATGTTAAGTATGTAGTATTTTGTATTTTATGTTGTATTATTTCTAAAGAAAGGGGATGTAGTATTCTTATGTTTGGCTCAACCAATCATATGTCAGAAGCAACATATTCTCTGTTCCTATGACAGTTTTACCTGTCAGTAAGGTAATGCAAATTCATCAAAGTTTGGTTATGTGATTTGCTGTTGAAGAGTCAGTTAGCACTCATGCTGCGTAGCTCAAACGTTTTTATTAAAAAAACTGCATGTTGAAGTTGATTATGTGTGCATTCAGAGCCTTCATGTACATGGAATCGTCGTAAAGAAAACTTGACAGTCATTTTCAAATGTCTTCAGGGCAGGGGTTCTCAACCCTGCTCCCAGTGATTGATTGTCCTGCAAAATTTAGCTCCAAATCTAATTAAACTTTGTAATTTGTTGCTTCAGGTGTGTTTGATTAAAGCATATCAGCTTTAGTTGGAGCTAAACTTTGAAGTACAGTCGATTGCCAGGAGCAGGGTTGGGCACCCTTGGGCAAGTTCCTATCTCTTTAAATTGAAAAACATTGAGGTTTCCAAAACTGATAGCCAAGCCTATGATAAAATTCATATCTGAAGTCACCAATGAAATCTGACAACAACTTTATCATATATTGTTATTGAGTTTTAATTAATTAAAATAATTTAATAAATCCTCCAGTAACTTCCAAATCAAGCTGATTATAAACTACTGGTCAATGCGGTAAATCTGATGGAGCAAAATCTGTAAAGTTACATTCTTTAAATCCGTTTGAAAGCTGTCCTGCATGATTGTTTGTGACAAACCAGAAGACTGTGAAAAGCCAAACTAGAGGCGAGTCTCTGTGACAGAACTAAAACCGACATAACGGGAATCACACACACATTCTCTCTTTCTCTCACACAAACACATAATAAATCCTTTCATGGCTTTAATTCTTACATGGCTGCATTCGAAATTAAACTGAAAATGAAGTGCTGGTTTCATCTGGTCAGAGGAGAACTGACCCCCAAACTGAGCCTGGTTTCTCACAAGTTTTTGGGGGTTTTTTTTCTCAACAGACTAAAACAGTTTTAGCACACGGCTGTGTGACAGAACTCAAGGCTGACTGAGTGCATGTCTGTACAACAAATTATGGCAAGTGTAAGTACGAATGAACTCATATAACTTATAAATTGTAGTGGGAGGATTTACAGTCAGTTGAGCATCAGCTGTTGCTGCAATCATGCCGTGGTCTACCTGAACTACTTTGAGCTCCATTCGTTGCTCAAACTAAATTTCTTACAAAACACACTCACAAAACAATTGAATTTAAACATTTTCTATATAAGTAAATATAAAAATGTGTGGAGGGTAAAGCTGTGCTGTTCCTGGCTGCCGCAGTGTTAATGAACCTGTTACTTCTTTATGATTAACAAACAAAATAAACAGTTTTCTAAAGTGTTAACCACATTTTCTATGACTTTCCTCATCCAACTAACCAGCTTATTAGCCGAGACTGTAAGACTTGTGTGTGTCCAATAAGGGAGACATTCAAAATATGTATTCAGTGCTGGGGGTGCTCCAGAAAAGGTTTGAAACCCCTTACAATAAAATAACATCAATTATTAAGATAATTAAGAGGTCATTCGCAATTGTTCTGTTTTTATCTCAGAATATTTAGAGGGTTTCCACTAAGGATTGTATGTTTATGTCATAGTAAGTAAAGTGTAAATACCCCATTCATTGAGCTCATAGGTAAGGATGAGGCTGTGAGAATGTACAAGCGTGTGGTCTTCACCCTGGTCTTTGAGAAATTCACGCAAATCCATGGTGGACATGACATAACCATTAGCGGAGTACTGCTGAAACACTCCATCTAGCTCAGGCCGACGTAGCAACTCACGGCAAAACAACTCAATCTCCTCATGTTCAAGGCGCCCGTCTGCTGACTTATCACACTTCTGAAATGCAAAGACACAAAGCAAATAATTTTTTTTCTATTTTTGCATTTAAAGTTAGAAAAAACATGCATGTACAAACATATGCTTGACATATATTATATTCTTAAAATCCATTTAGTCTTTAGTGCTTATTGTCTATCTGTTGTTTTTCAGCTTCACAGGCAGATTTGTTCTGTGATTAATTTCTTTGTGAACCAGAAATTGCTGCCAACTTTATTTCAGTGTAGTGACATATTTTCAACTGATAGAAAGTTTTGAATAGAATTTTTATCATCTGTATTAGACATCTCTCTATAAGTCATTAACAGGTGAAGTCATTGTGCTAAAGGTCCATGAGGAATGCAGAGAAAACTCACAATTTAATGTATAGCCTAAGCTACAATTGATTAATAAACCTCCAAGTAAGTAACCTGGCATTTCCTGGGGATTTTACCGAAGTAATTCATGTTTAATATAACTCTTGAAGTGGTACATAATGAACAGTGGTTTAAATAAGTAATTAAGACAAATTAAGTATATAAGAATATGTAATTTTGTCATGCTAAGTTCACCTACAGATAACATGAATCATTTTCAAACAGCAAGTGTACCTAAAGGTACATGACTGATTCCAAACAAATTTAGTTACACTTAGGTATATTGTTTTAAATTATTTCCACAATAAATGCTTAAAAAATATGCGAAAGTGTTCTTAAATGGTATCGTATTCCCATTTTTTTAAGCTAGAACCAAACATAGGTGTCATGTAGGCTAATAAAACATGTTTAACGGGACTGAATTTGTATTGAACATAATTACAATTTAATTAAGAAAATAATAAAAATAATAATTATAAATAAAAATTTTCTATAACATTCCTTTACATGGTGTAACGCCGTAGGCGTTCCAGGGTTAGTGTTTTTTGTCTGTCCTTGTCTCCCCTGTCTTTTGTGACATTTTGGTTTAGTCCTGTCTTGTCTTTAGTTAGTT
>JAUMHI010000073.1:532224-547224 GCA_032359435.1 Enteromius unitaeniatus
TTTTAAGCAATCTCAGTGAGGAGTAAAATAGTTTAAATTCGTTTAAGAAATGTTCAAAACAGGGTGGAGAATCTCTCATTTATGATTATAAGTGTAGCAGTTAAACAGAAATGTTTTGTTTGGGGCTCCTGACACTCTTCATCCCCGCCTGTGTGTGGCGCTGCGGCGTGAGATCGGCGGTTCACGAACCTGCGCGAAGATCCCCGAAGAACCGTAAACAAAGAGATCCAGTAGAACAGGGTCACGGAACCACGGCTGCCGCTGCTAAAACATCGGCTGTAAGTGTAAATACACGGAACTTACTTGATGAGTCGCGTATACTGTTTCTGTATGCTTGGAAACAACCACAGGAGTGCGGAGAAATCATTGTCGTGGCACTTTTGTTTGTTTATGTGTGTCCCGCAGTGAAAGCAGGACACGTTGTTGGTCGAGCATGCCCAGTAACACGACTCAACTCTTGGAGTCGGACGATACTGAAGCGGACCTCCCGGTACTGGTACAGAACCTCAGCGGGTTGAGCCTCCGGGATGAAGAGAGTCCGTCAGAACTACACGATACTTCTCATTTGGGAGTCCTGGGTGCGGTTCTGGAGCTCCAGCCCTTGTCCCAAACTGGATCAGAGGAGGAAAACACCAGCAACACTAACAATAACAACATCATCAGACATGACGCTGATCTGGACCAGCTGAGGGCCCGTGCCCTCACATCCCTGGAGGCCCCGGGGACTGGTGGGCTCTTCCAGGACGGGCCCGGCGAGTCCCAGGCTTACCAGGTTCAGGGGAACATGATGATGGCGATGATGATGATGCAGGAGGGTGAGAGGTGTGCGCTCAACACCAGGAGGAAGAGCGTGAACACAACGGAGTGTGTGATGGTGCCCACATCTGAGCATGTGGCAGAAATAGTCGGGCGGCAGGGTGGGTTTGTTTGATTGTTAACGTGCCATGTTTATAGTGACTCATCTTGTCTCGCTTTTCAACAGTGTTCAACAGTAAGGAGGCAGGCTGGATGAGTGATTCATATTTGTACTCGCCCTGCTGATATTCTCACAGACCTCACCTCAAGAAAAAAAATGAACAAAATCGTTCCAATGACATGAATTATTATATGTTAGCAATAATACGTATATAAGAATATAATGCAATGTAGTATAACCTTTGTATCATATTTCATCTAAACATTTTATTATAATTTTACCTAAATATTTTGTTAGAAAAATACAATTTGTATTTTAATTAAAGTGCAAGTTTAGTTACCAGAAGGTTTTACAAAGAAAAAAAAAAGATATTTTGGCCTATATTTCAAAACCTGAACTCACTTTAAAAAAGGGTTAACTTAGACGGACACTAAAACCATAAAAAGGCAGATTCGCTGCTTGAGCAAAAAGAAACATTAACTGAAAACAGTCAGAAATAAAAAACTTATTTTACTTCAGAGTAACTAAATTAACTATAACTGAAATACAACTGAATAAATTAGATAAAAGACATGCATAATTAAAGCAAAAAAAACCTAAAACAGTTACTAAACTGAGAATAAAAACTAATTACAAAATATTTTTTTTAAGTTAAACTTTATTAATATTAACTAATACACTAATATTAATAATCAATAGTCATAATTATTTGTAATTTTGTGAGAAAATATCAGCACATTCAGAATGAAACTGATTTCAATGGTTTAAATGATACATGTTTGCCCTGACCTCACTGAACTGCATGTGTCATGTGCTCTATAGATTACAGCTGCGCACTTATCTCTAATGACGGGATATTTCTTCACTGCACTGGATAAAAACAACTTGTGTAGTACATACACACAGACAACCACTGTTACCTAATCAAGTCTGTTAGTATTCACCAATCATCATGCAGGACTGTACTAATTACTCCTGAGAAGAGCTCACTTGTCTATGCTTTTATTGATTGATTGATAGATGTCTTCTTAAGGTGAGACACTGCAGGTGAATAGGGTGAAAAAAAAGTTAATTAATAGTTATCACCTTACTTACCTAGTAAGGTGATAACTATTAGTTAACTTTTTATATATATATATATATATATATATATATGAATTTTTGTATTACAAGTTTTCTAAAATATTACGTTTAAATGTACAAATGATACATGAAATATGCACTCATTTGCATACACTTCAAGAACAAAAATCTAAACACTGGATGGAGTCAGTTTCAAAAATGTTTCTTTTATTTTTTTGACGTAGTCAAAAGTTTTTACAGAGGGAATTTTGTTGCATTTAGTTGCTCCATAATTCAGAACAGACAAAAAACAATATATTTTGGACGTTTTGGGGGGGGAACTATTATAAACAGTATAATATTATATATTATAAACTATAAATCCCTCTATTAAAAATCTTCAGGATATAGACAGGATGAAAATGTAAAGTTTGGTGTGTAAGTACTACTGAAGTGAAATAGATAGTAGAAAAGTCTCTTTTAGATGTTTTCCACTAGTCTACTTTATGAAAAACCAATAAGCCCAAAATCTCAAATTTGACAGGTGCATGAAAAAACAGGTTTTTTGCTGTAGTGTCTGCCCTTAAGCTAGCAAAGTGTTGACTCATCTTTGTGTTTTTCTTCTCTTCTCAGGTTGCAAAATCAAAGCTCTGAGAGCAAAGACCAACACTTACATCAAAACCCCCGTGAGAGGAGAGGAACCGGTGTTTGTAGTGACCGGCCGGAAGGAGGACGTCATCATGGCCAAGCGCGAGATTCTGTCCGCCGCCGAGCACTTTTCCCTCATCCGGGCGTCTCGGAACAAAGTGGCACCGACAAGCAGCATTCCTTGCCATCCGGGACAGACCACCATCCAGGTCCGGGTGCCGTATCGAATGGTAGGGCTCGTGGTGGGGCCGAAAGGAGCGACTATTAAGAGGATCCAGCAGCAAACCCACACCTACATCGTCACACCGAGTCGCGACAAAGAACCAGTGTTTGAGGTGACCGGGATGCCCGAGAACGTAGACCGAGCTCGGGAGGAGATCGAGGCTCATATCGCGATGCGCACCGCAGGAAGCGTGGACACCACCGTGGACGATGACGATTTCCACTACAACGGCACCGACGTCGGCTTCGAGTCGGGCGGCAACGGAGCCTGGCTCTTCTCCGGCGGCGTTTCAAAGTTCCACAGCAACGCCGCCGGCTATCGCAACGACAGCTCCAGCTCGCTCGGAAGCACCTCCAGCGAGTCCCACTACAGCGGGAAAGGCAGTCCTGGCAGCGGCGGAGGCACGTTCTGGTTTGGAGATTCCCAGTTGCCTTTGGCATCCGAAGATCCCGCGGGATACGATGGGCTAACGATGACCGCCCCGGCATTGTGGAGTGCTCTGGAGCGGGGAGGGGCGAGTTTGCCCACTACGCCGAGGCTCTCTCCATCCATCCTGGCCCGACTGTCTCCGTCTCTTCCGGAGGATCATCCACTGGTTCGGTTGGTGCAGGAGAATTCCCAGAGCCTCCCGGCCTTCGCTTCTGCGTTTCCACCTTCTAGCGACAGCACAGGCTCCGGCTCTCCGCCGGACGTGCGCACTTACCCCAAACACAGCCAAGTTCCTGCGTGCGTGCGCTGCGGAGACAACATGGCGGCGCTTGTCCTGGGCGGCCAAAACCTCGTTTGTTTGGAGTGCTCCAACTCCATCCTGCAAAACGCATAGAGAGGAGTAAAAATGTGGGATGGGATGGGAAGGAGTAAACTGGGTTATTAATTTTTTTTTACATTGAAATACTACTTCCTTATTATGTTGAAATAACTGGGAAATGCAGGTTTTTGATTAATAACCACAGTTGAGTTCATCTCAAAGATTTTGGTTTAGCTGTGGCGAGCAGCGCTGGGGTTTAGCAGTGCTAAATTGCCATCACTTGTGTTTTTTGTTGTTTCGTTTTCAAAGTATAGACTTGTTTGTTTACATTTTCATGTGCCTGATTCCATGACGATGGTGGTGAGTGGATTGGCGATGTTGCTGAGAAAGCATCTGTGGCCTTTAGTGTCTGTTTCACAACACTAGAGTCGAGCTGTCCTGAGCGCCCCCTGAGGACTGCTTTTAGCATCTTCCGTACGCAATACAAAATCAAAAGGGCATTGCATGTCCTCGTTATAGAAATAGTTCACCCGAAAATTTTAAGTTGAAGACAATGTACTTACCTCAGGCTATCCAAGATGTAGTTGAGTTTGTTTATTGAAACAGATTTGGAGAAATTTAGCATTGCATCACTTCCTCTCCAATGAAGACAGCAGTATAATGGACAGAGGACTTTTATTATAGGTCTTGATAAAGGATTTGCTTCCTGCAAACATGCACCTTTTCACTTCACACGATGTTAAAGGTTAAAATGTAAGTTGTGTCATCGTTTACTCACCTTCATGTAGTTCCAAATCTGCATGAATTTCTTTGTTCTGTCGAAGGAAGATATTTTGAAAAGTTTGTAACCAGACTGTTTCAGGTCACCATTGACTTTCATAGTGGGTGGTGACCCAAAACAGCTTGATTACAAACTTTTTTTGTTTGGCAGAACAATGAAATTCATACAGATTTGGAACTACTCGAGGGTGAGTTAATTATGTCAGGATTTTCATTTTTGGGTGGACAACTCCTTTAATTGATGGATTGTTGTAAATTACTGGGAAGATTTAGACTCTCATTCTGACGGCACCCATTCACTGCAGAGGCTCCATTGCTGAGCAATTGATGCAATGCTACGTTTGTCTGAATCTGTTTTGATTAAGAAACAAACTCCTCTACGTCTTGAATGGCCTGAAGGTGACGACATTTTCAGAAATGTTCCATTTCAGGTTAAGCATGTCTTTAAATTTGAGAAAATGAATTGCTCATGAATCAGTTCGCGGCTAAATTACATGCAGGTAGTTTTTATAGATAAATGTAAACATTACTTGCGTTTCAAACGTATTTCGCATTCAATTAAAAGTTTTCATCCACATATTTGTATGCAAAATTTGGGATATCGTATAAAAAAGAAAAAAAAACTAGATGGAAGTGCCAAGATCTGTGCAATCTTTTTTATTGTTATTATGCACATTTAAATTGTACGCGTTCAGTTGAGGTGTGTCGTTTTTTTGGTCGGGTATAGAATGTGCACTAATTACGATGAAAAAAATGAACCAAATTCATGGATGTGCAATAAACTAAGTCGGCACACAATTGTTTTCCAAAACATCAGGCTTCCCCAAAAGCACTAACTTTGTATTATTTTATTATTCACTTTTTCCAGGAGTGAAGAATTTATTCTCTTGCATGGTGTTTTATTGTCAAATGTTTTATGCGATATTTCAATGTTTCACACAAGTATAATTAGCAACTTTTAATGGAAACATTAACTAGAGTGAACTCTTTCACGCACAGGGCCCTGTCTCGCAGGTTACATTACAGTACGTGTTCAATCAAAGACTCCTCTCTTTGCCTTAAATGAACGAGTCCTGCCAGGACATCACACGGTGTTGTACCGTTTAGGACCTGAGAGGAGTGATTTTGTCAAAAATAATGTGGTATGAACTTCTCAAAATGTAGGCTGCCACGGCTACTTACGTCTTTTTTCACAAACTTCACTAAACTCAGAGAAACGAAGGCATCAGAAATCCATAACCTCTCAAGATTCACCTTGAAGGGTTTTTTTGTATTTCTGTAGATTATGTTTCATATTCAAATATATATTAAGATTTAAGATCTATATCAAGACTATCTGGCGAGCAGTCGGCTGCCGTAAGTATTAGCTTGTAGAGTATTGATGTTAGGTACTATAGAGCAGGAAAGAGCACACCTGCATGTTTTATTATCTAACGATTCCTGAACTGCAACAAAAAAAAGCCAAGGATCCAATATAAATATACATACGCTGCATTAGGTCTGCATACTACCACGTTATGAACAAAATAAAAGTCCTAAGTTAACCACGACTAGGAATTTTATGTTTATAGGAGGGATTTTTTACCATCACACTGCAACAATGTTTCTGTATTTGATCATTTTACTGTTCTTTTAATATGTATATACATTTATGCAGGGACATGAAGGCATATAAATTGTATTCTTAAAGTTTAAAATATATTTTATGATAAATGGCCTTACTGTCCTGTGGCCAAAGCACTGATATTATATATTTGCTGTAAAAAAGAATCAAGATTTTTATTTTTCTGATATTAAAAGTTCCTTAATAAATTGTTTCATTTAAAACCTATGTGCTCTGTGTGATATGATTTTTACCTTTAGCTAGGGCTCATCTGTCTGCATCCCAAGTTGTTGGAAAAATGAATCTATGAATAAAATATCATAATATGAAATTCATGAAAAGGACAAAGTTTGGTAGTATAGTTCTGCCTTATGAAAAACTGCCAAGGGAACCACATTTTCAGCAAAAATACAGCAGTCATAAATTATACTTTTACTAATTATACTATGCATTTTGGTAGAAACTTTTTGTACCACGGTAAATTTTTAGCCTTATGGTTATCTTCACAGCCTCGGAATTTGTACATAAAAACACTGATGCAATTTTATGGCAGTTTATAATGACACAAACATAAAAAACCAAAAAATATATAAAACCAGTACGTCACACTTAATAGTTCAGAAAGAACAGCTGCACGAAATAGAATTACTGTATTCTCATATCTACAGTACTGTAATATTATGTTTCAGTCAGTCTTCTGTTGGTCAGATAAAGTCATGTTGATGAGCATGAACAGAAAAGCACTAAAAAGAGAAGAAACACACCAGAAAATCTCCATCAGCCTGCACAACCTGCTCATCGAGTCACTCCTTCACACACACACACTTCAGCTGTCTCTGGTTCACTCACAGGCTGTGTTCAGAATGGAATACTAGTGTACCACACAGTGCATACTAGTTTTTAAATATGTGAAATAGTTTGTAACACTTAATACAGTAGTTTATTGTTGTCATCTTGTGCCAAGTTGCATGTTTAAAAGAGGAAACGAGTGCACTTAATCTCAATTTTATTTAATATCTTGAATAGTCGCACTGAAAATCTATTAAATGGATCATTATGCATTGTGCTGTGGGATCATGGATGCACTATAAACAATATACTGCACGTTGCAAAAATAATAGTATGTCATTCTGAACACACCTTCATATTCAATACTGTCATCAAGTCTTTATCACAGGTTGCTCCATCTTCATGCCTGATGATTGGACATGCATTGCTAAAAAAATCTGTAAAAACACACATACATTGAGGGGGCAAAACTGGTTGGTACAATGAAATAACCAGTACTAACCGTATCTAACCCACCTGGGCTAAACAGAGGGAAAGTTTTATATCAAAGAAATCATAATTCATGTCTTCTAACAGATGTCTGGAGGCAGGAGAAGTTTGTTTCCTGACTGCACACAGCTTGTTGAGATGTAGCTCTTCCAGGGAAAGTTTAGGTAACATCTTTACAGGGGAAAAGTAATCAAGTGCTTGACATAAATGAGATAGAAAAATAAAATAAAATAAAAATAAGCACACACAAAGGACAATATTCTGGCCACATACTCATTGCAAGGACTCGGAAGTGATAATAGAAGTGGAAAACAAGAAGTGAACCCCATACGTTACTGTCCCAAATTTGGTTTTATATTCATGAAATGTCATTTCTGATATATATATATATATATATAGCTGAGAAAATTTCTGTGTAAAGGTTTAATTTGTGAAACCACACATGAACTGCAAATAAAATTACTATTTAATTTGTGTAAATATTTATTTAGCTTGTTTTGAAATGGGTTCGGTTTCATAAATTATGTAAATTATTGCATTCAATTAAATACACTTAATTTGCATTACCGTTCAAGTTTTATAGCAGTAACATTTTTTTTCTGCTAGTGTAGGCTATATTTATTTGATCAAAAATATAGTATATAAAACAGTGTTATTGTGAAATATTTTTTTGTTTTCTACTGTAATATATTTTCAAATGTAATTTATTCTAGTGATGTAAAGCTGAATTTCAGCACCATTACTCCAGTCTTCGGTGTGATATGATGCTTCAGAGATCATTCTAATATGCTGATTTGCTTTTGAGCGGTGGTTTTGCAATTTCGTATATTGTTACGTTCAATCAGTGCAAATGACATAATCCAGAAGCAATAAAACCAATGTTACCTTAATAACCTGTTTTCAGTTTAATCCAATTTTTTAAATACTTTTTTTTAAATCCATAATCATTAATGAATGCAACAATTTACGAAATATAGATTTGTTTTGTTTACAGAGTTCATAAAACCTTTCAATTCAATTTAAAAGAAAATGGTTTTACAAACTATCAGGCATGAAAATGGGCCAGGGGTGAAAAAGGTGAGAAGGATCCTGGAGGGGTGATGTGGCCTCTGATGAAATAAATATTATGGTCTGATTAGTGGACATGCTGTAACTTTTGTTTATTCTTCCATCATGACTGACAGCCAGGTTTGTCTTTTTTTGGCAAAGAAATCAACATAATAAGGATTTTCTACCATTATCAAAAAATATACAGTCAACTACAAATGCTATTTGCTATTGCAGACAGAGCATGCCAGAAAAATAACATGTTTGATAATAGTTTCCCTTTGCCATTTTCTACAGTAGCCAAATAAATTGAATGGAATAATAAACCAAGCACAGGTTCTAAAAAAAAAAATACTGCATTGACATTTGTCTAAAGACATATGTACATCCCTAAAATAAAAGGACACCTCTTGCCCTTTAACTGAGACCTTGCCCTCCAGTTGAAGCCACGACCAAATCCAGCTGTATGTACATAATATGAAGCGGCTCAAATCCACTTTATATTATGGAAGTTTTAAATAATCAATAAATACCATCCAAAACTGATTTTTTCAAAAAAAATTCTCATCGGATCTACACGATTCACCTGTTTTGGCTTCAAAACGTCGAAAGGTGAGGGATTTTCATGCCTGAACTATGACAGAAGATACGTTTCTTAGTAAATTAGTCATAAAACTACTGAATTCGATATTTTGGACAATTTGCACAAGGTTGGTCTGTGTTGTGTGGATGATCGTGTGCACGGAACATCAAACTGAAGAGCGGTAACATCTCTGCAGTGTGCATGTGGCCAGTGTACACATGATCTGACTGACGCTGGATTAAATGCAATAGGAAGTCTCTACACATCTCCACTCAACCATTTCCTGTTTAAAAAAAATAAAAAGTGAAGGTCTCAAAAAAAGGGTGTTGTGATGTACAGTCCTGTTGGATCGGTCGGAGTTAGTGTTGCTTTGTGGTATTGCTGGTTTTCAACGTTTTGCCAGACGGCGTAACAAATCAGTCAAGACTCGGCTGGTGTTCCTGGCTAAGGTCAAAGGTCAGCTAAGTCATTCTGAGCTATGTGCACTGTAATAAGGTTGAAGGTTAAATGTTCAATCATCAGTCCAGAGGTTGCGGGTCAGCTATAGGCATGGTGTGCAGAACCTCGTCCAGGAGCTGCAGAGCGCGGTGCAGATGAATTTCGATCCAGCACGGGGTCTCTTTGATGCTCTGGCGAAGGTAGTCAGGACCCCAGCCCTTCACGAAACTCATGCGCAGAATGCAGAGACGCCGGAGGTCGTCCACTCCGATGCCTGCTGCAGCTGACAGACCTGAGGACAGGCGCAGGGATCATTACTACACCTGCCAGAGTATTTCAGTACACTTCCAGAAACATTAACAGGACTGAATGCCAATAAAATCATATGATACCAATTAAAAAAAAAAAAAAAAAAAAAACATTAACGAAACTCAATGGCATGAAAAAAGTTGGTTCCAGGTTGAACCTCCATGGATCTTGAATCATACGGTTCCATGTTTTTTTTTTTCAGGAACCATTAATGAAACGGAAATCATTTGCTTTGAGTATTTTTAGTTTTTCATCAAATCGATAACACTTTACAATAAGTAATCCTTTGTTAACATTAGTTACTGTATTACTCTAACATAAACAACGAACAGTACATTTTTTAAAGTATTCATCTTTGTTAATGCTAGTTGATAAAAATCGTTCAGTGACAGTCCATGTTAGTTCAGTGCATTAACTGATGTTAAACACAACGTTGCTTTTAATAATGCATTAGTGAATGCTGAAATTAACATGGATTAATAAATGCTGTAGAAGCCTAATTGTAAATTGTTACCAAAAAAATCCTTATAGGGTCCAATCAAATTTATTTTTTTATTATTATTATTATATATATGTTTTAATAAAGCACCAATATAGGATCCAAACACCATGAATCAATTGTTTCCAGTATTTTAAAAAAAGGACTCTTTTAGCTCTAATATAAATATAAAACATATATATATTTAATTATTGTTTATATAAAAAAGTGTATAAAATAAATATATAAAAATTAATGAATTACTAATACTATACATATATATATATATATATGTGTGTGTATATATTAATGGAACCAAACCTCACAAAAATTATTTTTTTCTACCACTTAAAAAAAAAAGTTCCCACATGATTTTCATAATGGCAGAAAACTGATGTAACATGAATCTATACGTGTAAATATGAAAGTTAGTAGGACTCACTAATAGCAGGGGCGATGCCTCCCACCGAACCCGGGCCGGGTATGTTTCCCGCCACCGCAGCCGCCTGTGCCCCCACCGCTGCCTGAGCCGTGGCCGCCTGCTGCTGCATCTGCCGATGACACTGACGCAGATCAAACACCTGCAGACACAGAACACACACCTCATTCAGCAGTGTGAAGACACATTTAAAGACACGGAAAGGACACTATTAGGATGCAAACCTGTTACACTGCCCCAAAGCAGCAAAAAACTACAAAAGGATACTTCCACATCTACAATGTAGTACATGATCAGCATAAATTAATTCTTCTGCCTATCCACAGCATTTCCTAAGCGCTGTAGTTGACTGGGTTTTGACTTCGACTTTTTTGTGTTGCGTTTCATGTAAATGTATCAATGCGGTCACACTAACTGAGACCATACTGTTCTTGGGTGAAATAAACAATGATGTTTGTACACAGAAAAATGATTTTGTAAACAAACAATGATTACATATTTAACATTCTGATTGTAAATATAGATCATGATCTAATAATATTCCATTAATATTGTTAATACTTTCATTGTTCAAATATAATTTAACTACTAATGATTACTAATTATTATTACATATTATTACAATTTTGGTTTAAAATAAATATGTATTTTTATTATTATTAAATTTTTAGACTTTGGCTAAAAACAAATAGGATTTAATTGTATTATTTAATGTTTTTGTTTGCATAATTTATGTATGTGTGTATTTATATACACACACACACACACACATATAGTATATATTTAGAAATACTGTATTTATATTTTCCTATAATTAATATTCTGAATAAATATATTTAATATATAAACAACATATTTTCCTGAAATATATACATGCATGTATGTGTGTGTATTTATATATCGAGTACACACAGCACACACACATTATGGAAACAAAAACTTTAATCATTTGACAGCACTATTAACTTAAATAATATGATTCAATTATTAACCTTTTTACATTTAGAAAGCTTAAATAGCCGACCTGTTGTTTTTGCTAAGAGACCAACTAGTAGTAGTGTGGCTGACTCAAAAAAAAGCGCTTGATCGTAGTTTAACTATTTAACAATATCAAAAGTAGCTTGTTCAAACTGCGCACACATATACAGTAACAGAGTGTGTCTATCTCTATGATATTTTGAAGGAATCTCACTCTATTACAATGTCTAAGAAGGCACTTGTGTTTGCTGGTGAAGATCTGAGTGTATATGAGTAGGTGGAGTGGGAGCTACCTTGATGTAGGCACTGGGGTAAATCTTGTGCACGGCGTCACCCGGAGCTCGTCCAGCCTCGCGGTCCAGATAATAGCTCTGGACAAACACAGCGTGGTCACTGAGACAGCGCACCCACACGTCCCCCTCGCCTTTACACTCCAGCTGAACACCTTTACCAATGTGAAGCCTGCAGGACACAAAACAGACACAGCTTTACCTGCTTCCTGCTCAGAAGGGAGAATTGTGGGAAGGTGTGGAGGGAAAAGACAATAATGTCATTCCACGCTGTTGGTTGCATTTCTTAATGACAAGGGTTTTACTATTAAAAAAATGAACAAAAATTTTAATCGTTTTGATTTAAAAAAATATATATATATTATTAATGATTTAATATCACTAATATTCTGATAATAAACAAACAATATAATTACAAATGTATTATTTATTCATAGTTGTTAACATAAATGTTAACAGTATGTTTAATAACACTTCATAAGGCCCAGTTTTCTCAAATTAAAACCATAAAAAAACTAATCTTTTTGATTGTAAACAAATATGACCTTTTAAAACATCTTTGTTACTTGAAATTAGTGCTGTCAAACTATTAAATCACATCCAAAATATATATTTTTTAAATAAAATGTGTGTGTGTACTGAGCATAATTATTGTGTGTGTGTGTATATATACACATACAGTACATATTTTGAAAATCTTCGTTTATACTTTTATATTCTTACATTTTATATTATATATAAATATATTTAATATAAACATTTCTCTTAAATATATAGATGCATGTGTATTTGTATTTATATATAAATATAAATAATAAATATACACCGTATACACACATTTTATGTAAACAGAAACGTATTATGGATGTGATTAATCATGAATAATTGATATAATTGACAGCACTACTAAATACTTCACATAATAAAACAAAGACACAAATGAATTCCTTTAAAAAACAATTTTAAATAAAAAAATCTAAATATGAATGAAAACTATAATCCTATCTCAAAGATACTGGAAGGACACACTTTAAAGATTATTTTACACTTATTTTTCAGCTTTATTTCAAGTAGCAAAAATGTAACAATAATAACTCTTTCTGGCACAGACTCTTATTTGGCATTTAATTTTGTTTAACTTTATGTACTAAAATAACCAAAACTAAAACTGAAATAAAATTAACAAAAGCCATAAAACCAAAAATTAATAAAAATGTTTTAAAAAAACAACACAACAAAAACCAACAAAAATTACATTTAATTCAACATGGGAATAAAAACTATCATAGTATCCCAATAACACTGCAATAGTCCTGATAAGTATATAATTGTAATACCTGGCTCTCTCGATGGCCTCTGTGCGATGTACGTTACTCAGCTGGCCGAGGCAGAAGCGGTCTCCACCTGACGGGTCCACATAACCATCCACTGTTACCACGGGACAGTTAGAGGGCACCTTAAACGTCTCGCCCACCTGAATGTCCATCTCAAAGTACGCAATCGAGCACCAGTAATCCGGAGCTGAGAGAAACAGCACGGTTACAAACCAGTCAGTACATTCAATACTTAGATCACAGGACTCCAACATGAATTCTGAAATATGCATATTTAAAATGTTAATCTAAAGCTGAACTAAGATGTTCTTCAATGTACTAAAAGCATGTACTTCACCGATGATGGGAACGTACATACTGTACTTTTCTGCATGTAAAAACACATTTGTTGTGGGTAATATTAGCACAAAGTGCCTTTTACTTTTTATTCATACTTTATACAACAGTTACAAAATTTACCAGGAATAATGTGTGACCCTGCACCAAAAAAACAGTTTTAAGTTGCTGGGGTATATTTGTAGCAATAGCCAAAAATACATTTTATGGGTCAAAATTATAGATTTTTCTTTTTTGCCAAAATTCCTTAGGATAGTAAGTAAAAAAATATATATTAACCTTAATTTTTGATTAGTAATATGCTTTGATAAGATCTTCATTTGGACAACTTTAAAGGTGATTTTCTCAGCATTTCGATTTTTCTGTACCCTCAGATTCCAGATTTTCATTTAGTTGCATCTCGGTCAAATGTTGCCCTCTTCATCCAAATCATACTTCAATCAGATCATGTATAAACCTTAATTTCAGAAAATTAACACTTACGACTGGTTTTGTTGTCCAGGGTCACAAATATGATCCACACATCTTTGGCATATTATGATTATGAAGGAAACAGTTTAACTGTATTATTACTTACACAGTATCATAGTTTTTTTATTTTTTTATTAAGTTTTTAGACATTACATTTAGATTTTTTTTTTCATTCAGATTTGTAAAAATGATTATTTTATAAAAATGTGAACTGTTGCCTTGGCAGCTAACTAGGATTTTCAGCAATTTAAAATGCATTACTTCGATTAACAAACCTGTGGTAATAGTTTACAATGAGGACTCATCAGTAAAGTAAGGGATAATGTTCAGCTTGCAAGTTGTTATCCCTTGTTAACAACCTTTGTTGTTATCCCAGGTTATATAAGACCCTTGGGTATGTCGGCCTGTCAGGCTTTATTCTGCGATAACACCTTCTAGCTGGACATTATCCCGCTTATTACACGGCTTCTTGCCCCAAAAGTAAATAATAAAACAATAAATAAATAATACAATACAGCAATAAAAAATTATTTTAACCGGGGAGTCAGTCGAGTCATTTTCTATCCTCTGCTTTTGGTTTTCTCGTACTTGTTGAAATTAATGTTCAAGTCCATTTTACCTCATGGTTAAGCATCTGTCAATAGTTTTACCGGTTGTTATCTGGAAATAACAAACCTTGGATTGTGGCGACTGACCAATCAGAATCGAGTATTCCACGAAGCTGTGTAATTACATTAGTTAATGCCTTAACTAACATTAATAACAATAAACAATACATGTGTTCCTGCATTTATTAATCTTTGTAAATAATCTTGTTCTTGTTGACTGATGAACTAATGTCCTGAACCTTATTGTAAAAACATTATTAATTTTAGTTAGCGATAATAACTCTTTAATTAATCCCTAATTAGTAATACACTATAGTATCTCCAGTGAATTGGGATGCAGTGTTTTATTCCTCACCTGGATGGCTAGATATGGGCGGCTGGAACGCCAGCTCATTATGGACTGACCCTGACCGAGATAGACAAAGAGAAAC
>JAUMHI010000073.1:552224-557647 GCA_032359435.1 Enteromius unitaeniatus
CAGCACCTCGCCGGCGCTAAGTACACGACCACTGTCTAGAGTCACACACTCGCCACTCTTCAGACGCCCATAGAGAGGTCCTGGTTTCACACCTGCAAAAGACAGAAAACGTACTGTATTAGCAGATGTAGTATGATTGGTTGGTGGCTGTTTTAACATCATGCCAGCTTTATTGGCTATTTTCATGCTGAGTAATAAGAAATGAAGAAGAATAAATGAGCAATTAAAATTTTAACTTTAAAACTGACTGACAGTTAAAAATGTGTTTTTCAGGGTAATATATTATCATACTTACAATTTTAAGCCATATGAGCATCAAAGGCACTATTATTAAAATATATTACATTCAAGAAGAATAAGATTTATCAGCCTTAATAGCAACACTTCAATAAATTATATACAAAAACTATTTGCATATAAGGAGTTTATATATATATTTTTTTTTTTTTTTTTTTTTGAAAAACTCAAAAACTTTGATACTGATATTTGATTAAATTTATATATATATAGATATATAGATAGATAGATAGATAGATAGATAGATAAAGTAAGACACAGTAATAACATATGATCAAGAAAGACTTACCAAAAATAAATACATTATACAAAAAAAAATAAAGGCAATTATATATGGGACCAATTCAATATCCTATAGTATGTACATGTAATCGTCTATGTTTTCAAAATAAAACCAATTAGTAAATCTTTCATTTTTAATTGAGAAAGAACTTAAGAGAAGAGAACTCAAAGTAAGAGTTTAATAATATATATTTATAACTTTCAGAAACAACATTCAGATTTTGATAAATAAACAAATACCAAAGATATGGAAGTAACAACAACCAAGTAACTACATCATACTGGTGCAAGTTATCATTTATCCATAGTATTTTTTGTTGTTGTTGTAAACATTAAGGGTAGAAATGTACATGTACAAACGTTCTCCTTTTCAGCCTTCTGCAAATCTAGAATGGAAACTGAAAATAAAGACCCCGAAATGCTCCATAATAACTGTGCACTTGATTTTAACTCCAGGTACCTGATTATTTGGAAAATAATACATGAATCAACTGCAAATAAGGATAAATAAATCAGCTTTTCCTCTTCTAGAAATAAGGCTTTTTTCCTGTAACAAGTTACCTAGTTCTTTCAGCAGTTCGGTGTTCAAGCGTCCTGGCCGCTCTCGCTCCTGCACCGAGAACCCGAAGGATGGGACTCTGTGGTAGAGCCTGAACGCTTTAACCACAAACTGTTTGTCATCAATGAGGTGGTAGCAGTCCGTGTGCTGGTCCAGCTGTATGCTTGTGCCGGGCCGCTCCTGAGGGTGAAGCGTATCGCTGCTGGTGGTCAGCGCAGGACTGAGACGGCCCTCCGCGGGACACTGCTCATCCGACGGCTCCAGTTCATGCACCACATACGGGAAGAGCAGCTGAGAGCTGGACAGCTCTAACGCCACACGCAGGAAGCGTCTCAACCCCCGCGGGCCGTAGACGTCCACGCAGGGAGCAGGCTGATCCAGCTGAGGGTTCGAGTTCAGACTGATGGTGCACAGCAAACCAGGAAGCCCAAACACATGATCCCCGTGGAGGTGAGATATGAACACTTTACTGATTTTGCCTGGAGAGGGAACAATGTATACAGTAATCAATTCTTGCTTAAATGTATTTATTTTTTCTATTAACAGTATGATCAAAAAACACAACTATGGGACTGCTATTACAAATAATATATATATATATATATGATTTAAAGAACACACACTTCACTTTCCATAATATAAAGCATCATACAAACAGACATAAACTATACAAATTACTAAAAAATAATCAAATTGAATTAAATCAATTACATTCATATAAGAATACATTCAAAAAATACATACATTTATATTAAATGTATAATATAAATTAAATATATAAATATAAATTAAAATTTGACTTACAATATCTTCACAGAAGCTTAAATTAAAGCTTTGTATAACAAATTTAAATTAATTTATATACAACAGAATGTGTTGCATTAGTGAAAATGGGTTTTTTTTAATGATTGAAAAAAAATGTTTTGGTTTTTGTTAATTTCTTGCCTATCATTATAGTGTTTATTATTTATTTATATTATTTTTATTTAAGGCAGCCTAAAATATTTTCCACTGGAATATACTAATTATTCCTTCATGTTGCTTTTGTGATGCTTGACAGATTCACAGGATGCACTTATGAGAACACTCATCAACATATGACCCCTCTGAAATTATTATTATTTTTTTACAAGGTGTGAAGTCAAGGACTGAACCACAGGCTGCATCAGTGACAGGGACTCACTGGCTTTAAGACAGCTCCTCATGAGCTGGGTCTGAGTCCCCTCTCCGCAGTCAAACAGCCAGCTCTCCGCTTCAGAGCGCAACACAAGCGCCGAGGCGCCGCGGCTCGGGGACGGGTAAGCGGAGCCGGTCCCGAGGAAAGTAATGTCCATGGACATGGTACTGTTTTGTCTACATGTGACGAATAATAACGTTAAACACTCAGAATAAAACGGCACCTCCGCTCAGCTGAGCCGCTGAACACGTGCGCAAACAACATCCGGGGCATGAGCGCGACGTGGCCTCGCTCGAATAACTTAAATCTGACTGTCGCATACTGCACAGTGTACACTAAGAGTACAGCAAAGTGTCTTTAAGACAAGTCATGTCTTGTCTTAAAGCATCCAAGTGCAAAAAATAAAAAAATGGAAATATAAATTAAAAAACGAGTGAAAAGTATGTTTTAACGTATGATAATTTAGTATTTTACTATAAACATTCAGTGTATTTGTTTTTACAGAATTCCCAAGGCAAGGCATCTCTTATTATTTGTAATGTATATTAATGTGCAAATTTTATATCCGTAAAAGTACATTTTAGTATAGGCTATTTTAGTATTTAGAATATTTTTCACATAAATTATGGTAACACTTTATTATAGTTACACCGATAAGTTGTTTATTTTCATGCATAATACTAGAATATTAGCCATTTTTTTGTGCTAATTAAGCACATATTAAAGCCTTATTTTCCATGACCTTATTCTACATCCCTAATCCTAAACTTAACTATTAATAAGCAGAAAATTATGAATTTATTAAGGGAAAAGTCGTAGTGTTACATATTCTAAAGAGTTACCTGAATTATATATATAAATGCTAAAAAAACAAGTAATATAAAAATACATATTATATATTTGTAATAATCACTTGTAATAGTTTAATCACCTTTACATTAAAATGAATATTTAAAAATGTACTGTTAGTAGTAATTTGTTTTACAGAAAGGCATCTCTTTTAATTAGCTGGAATTTTTAACCATGACAAATGTAAAATAATACAGCAAACAGACTAGCTGTGATTTGAGCACAAATGTTTATTCTGCACTTGTAACAGTGCACACAGGGTTCTGAGTGTTCAGACACTAAAGCAGCATCACATAGCAAAATAGTCTACCCACAATGCACCTGCTCATCACCTCTAGATGTTCAGATACATAAACCACATCAATACAGGTGTACAACACTGATCACAACAACAAGTGTTTTTTACATCTCTAGGTTGGTCCTGAATATAAGAGGTTCACTAATTATTTTGTACGATATGCTGTCAAAAGAAAAAAAAAAATCCCTCCTCTGTGCAGTTTGATGAATGATGATAATGTGTTGTTCTTGTGATCTTTGGCTACTGCATTTACTATGGCATATAAAATAACTAACGTATGACGTCCGGTGACCAGATGATATTGTATAAGCAGGCACTTGAGTACATGTTTTTTTCTAAAGGACAGCAGATCAGATATTTGAATATGCTTTTGCATGACACAAGCTTTGATAGTAAGCTACATTTCTCCTTTTATTCCACATTCTTCTCTTTTTCACATCATTGGAACTCAAATCGATATTTAATTTCGTTGTATTGATTTATTTGGGATAATAACGAACAGTCATTTTCTAGGATCATATCTTAAGCTTGTGAATATTTGCTGGTCAATGCCCTAAAAACTCACAGTCACAGCTACAAACACACGCCTTAATGCAATGACTGTAATATTGTGCAATATACTGAACTCTGCTAGTCCTTCATGTGCTGTTCACGTCCTCCTCAGCTAGAAAATATATGGACCTTTATGAACCAAATGAATGTTGCAGACACAACCAGAAACAAACACAAACAAATGGAGTGTGACTTCATTTTAGAAAAGGTTTCATTGCACATGGAATATAAAAACAACTGAGAGGAGTGGCAAGGCACGCTGTGTAACTCAACACTGGAGCAATGGCTGTAAAAACACTGTGCAGAAAAAAATTATATATTTGGCAGAAAAGAAAATGAAGCCTAATTGTTATCATTTCTATTACCATTATTTTTGGTTTATGAAAATTAGGCACATTTACAACCAAGTAAATGTACGGACCTGGACATTTTACTTTAGAGTAAATTATTATTC
Organism: Enteromius unitaeniatus; assembly: GCA_032359435.1. Classification (NCBI taxonomy): domain Eukaryota; kingdom Metazoa; phylum Chordata; class Actinopteri; order Cypriniformes; family Cyprinidae; genus Enteromius; species Enteromius unitaeniatus. Next base: position 556,693 of record JAUMHI010000073.1, read on the forward strand.
CTAATGGTTTCTTACTACTGTAATCATTTTTTTAGTATATTAGAGTAAAGAAGTGTTGTTCAAACGTCAGGAAATACAAGTGAATATTATAATTTATAAATACTTCTACAAGAAAAAGTAAATAAAATATTTCACAGTGCATTCTGGGTAAAAAGTGCTGATTTGTGATGAAAACAATTAAAATAGGCTTCATTTTCTTCATGCCAAATATTATTTAGTATTTTTTTATATGGATTCTGGAGTGAAATGTTTTCTGGACATTAGTAAAATTCATATATATATATATATATACTTAAATTGCAATTTAAACAAAGAGAGTAATACGAATAAATACTAGAAAAAAAGGAGTGTCTAAAAAGAGAAGAATGAAAACTCCCTTCAGACTTCCTGGTTTTTGTTCTGTTTCTCTCTGTCTGCTTTTTTCTCGTGTGCTCTTCTAGTCTACTACAGGGCTGTGAGAAACCCCAGGCCAGTCGTATGTGTCGGGCAGAAATGAATCGTAGTTGGTGTTCCACACAATGGATCTGACGTACGCTTCCTTATCCACGGGCTCTGGGTACCGAAACGCCATTCCCTTTGAATACACGTACTCCACCACCTGCGCACAAAACACACAGCATCAGTATAGGGTTATGACAACTACTATTTGTGTCCCTTATTAGGATATTAGATTAAGGAAGGGAGTTTTTAAAGACCACTTAATAAATGAAATAAATACAGAGCACAATACACAAGTATGTTCTCAAAATATAAATGTCTAAGGAGCCAACAATGAGTTCTGTTACCAAAGCTTTAAAATACAACCTCAACCAATTTCCATTACTTTTAGGAAAAAAATAAATAAAAATTAATTAGAGGGTAAAAAAATATATATATTTATTTATATTGTGACGAGGCAGCCGGCCTCGTAGGCCAATCATCGCCTCCCCCGTACTTCAGCGCCGCCCTTCTCCAG
>JAUMHI010000073.1:565289-580794 GCA_032359435.1 Enteromius unitaeniatus
ATGCCTAAGGCAGTGTACCAATAAATGTAGATCCAAATATTCAATGAAAGTCAAAATAGAGGCTTTGTAAAAATAAGAACTAAATATTATGCCAAAATAATTTCTATCCAGACAGGATTGTTTTATCTCTGAAGAAGCAGAAGTTTTTAGTTGTTGTATAAGCAAAACTTTCATGACAAAGTGCTGTACATCTGTGAAATATGAATTAGCATGGCATTCTCAGGGAAAACTAGTCGAGAAGAGCTTTTAGACAGACGCTTGTAGATTGACTCGTTAGTAAAGCATATGTAAGTTTTGCCTCTTTGTCACCATCTCTGTTCGAAAACCTGGAAATGCAGCTGCTTGCGGAATTATATTCCATGTGTGGGTTGTGCTCTGGCACAGCTTCAGCGCGGATGAATACATGTTTTTATAGGAGTATGGGTTACTGTTAGTCACCGCACCGATGTGAATATTTACTTCACATTCACAGATTCTAGCTACGTCTTGGAATATATGACCCAAATAAGAATATGTGCAAATAAGTAACAAGTCTGCCACGCTTGTTCTGACCAACTGAGGAAAAAGGCATTACAATAAATCATGCTAACAATGGTGATTCATCAACTATCCATTAGCTCATATCACTTCAAACCATGCAAATTACTATTATTGTTATACTTTATTCTCATTCTAATTTCATATTTATACATTCTTTTAACCAAAAAAGCAAAATATGCTGCCTTCGGACCTGTTGTCTTTAAAATACAAATCATGTGTAAATCCCTAATCAGATTTAAAACTGGAATTAAATTTAATTTCATTCACGTTTCATAAACACATACTTTCTGGATTGTGATAGCCTAGGATGTAATGACTGCGCCATGCTCGAATTTCCCACAAAAACGATCTACTTGCTCAAATATTGATTTCAAATCAAAAAAGTAGCTTTAATAAAATCTTAAAAGTGGCGTTGTTCTGATTCTCCCTCTCCCAGTCCCTTGCGAATGAACCGTGGTCTATTTTTCCATAGGACCGCCGTCCCACGATTACACCTTACCTCTGATTTTTCATTCTGAGTCCCACACTTCCTCAAAACAGGCTAAAACAACCAAGTGTTTCCTAATTAAATGTTCCGGTTATGCAAATGATTCATCCAATTTAGGGCTTCATTAAATAATTGACTTCTCTTCAGGGGGACAACTTCCAGACATGCAGGATAATTGAGGGCACCTCCAGGAGAGCAAAGGGACAGAAAGTAATCCATTCTGCTCTTCGTTTCAGCCGCTTTATTACATCCAGAGTTTCAGAGTTCCTGTAATCTCCTCATTTCCCATCTCTGAAGGAATTCCTCTGGTCTAAATTGGGAATTCAAAATGAAAAACAATTAATATTATCAAGCACCTGAGCTTGGTTGTAATTTTGTCCTTAATTGACCTTGCTTGTGGCCAAAGCTGGCAGCGATTAATGTCTCCAGGTGTGCGGCTCAGCGAAGCTGTCACAAAGCATGTGAGTAAAGGCTGCGAATACATATTCAAATGTATTCATAACTTATTTACACAGAGTGAGCACATTATAAATGCTAATACACCCACATGAAACACTGCCTCATTTTTTTAGCGGTTGCAGTGAACAACTACTAAATGGTTTTGATGGAAATGTAAAGCTTACTGTGTATCGTAATGTGACTAAACTAAATGCATAACAGCAAGTATTATTTACTTGATATGCAAAAGAACATTCGCATCTGCGCCAGGATGAATCACACATGGGAGCATTTGAACTTCCACAGGGGCCACGAATCCGCCACTGGCGTTGAGCTGAACGTAACATTTCATCATTTGCAGAAGCAAAACAGAACTACATACAACAGAAGGCAGCGGCTAAAGATGGTAACACCTCTTATTCAGAGTTCAGTTGAGACAGAAGTGTTGTATTGCTTTTGACTTTTGTAAAACAGATTGGTTTAAATTGGTTTTGTATGGGCTGCGTTCAGAAAACACAAACTAAAAATTAAATAAAAATTGATTTGTACTACATAGACAAACTAATAAAAAATCAAAAAAACGAAATTATGACACCTGAATTTAAATTAAAATCGAAAATATAATATAAACCTATATGAATAATAACTAAAATAGTTATAAAAAATGTATAAAGACTATATAGAGACACAACAAAAATCTAATAAAATGAACAAAACATGTATTTCATTTGATTTATTTTTAATTAATTATAATTTTTAATAAACTCACATAGTGTATCATTAATACTGCAATAAACATTAAGAACTATAGAGACATTTTTTTAAACCAAAACTGAAAAAATGACAGATAAAAAAAAATGTGAAAAGAGAATATATAATAACACCTAATTTAATATATGAAAAAAAGTAAATACTGAAATGACACCTGCACTTTTCTTTGTTAAAATTTTTCATTCTTTTTCTTTTCTTTTTTTTTCACAACTATAGCTGTTGTTTAAGAAATATTGATATAAGTGCAATGTGCTGTGCATATAAACACAAGACACAAAACACAAGAATTCACCGCCTGTTTTGGTTTATTGCTTTAATAAGTAGCAAGTCTAAAGCCCAAACTATACTCTAAGAAAAGAAGTGAATGCAGATGCTTCTAGCTACACAAGTGCGATGCCATGCTTCGTTGCATTTAAAAATGTGTTGCATTCTCTGCAAGGGGTGGAACTACTTTCAGAGGAACTACTATCACGAGTTTAAGTAGAATGAGCAAATTAGATCTGGTTTAGAGTCATATTCATAGACGTGCAAACCCTCACTTGAGTTTTGAAGCTTAGTAATGCAGGATTCATGTATTGACAGTGCATTGTTCAAGCATTCGCATCTCAGTTCACAAAATTGCATGAGATTTATTTTAATTAAATTTAATGAGTACTGTACGTTTGGTAGGTGCTTGTGTTAGCTCTTTATCTCATGGAAACAATCTCATGATTTATTTACAGATTTCTTCTCTTTTAGACTGTTAAACTTTTTTAATTAGGGTTGCAGGCATAAGTTTTAAGATTAATTACATATTTAAAAAGCATTCAATTTAACAAAGTTAATGCATTCACCGAATTTGACATCGCAACTACTTTTCTTTTATTCTTTTCTGTCTGTTCTGTACAAGCCCCCAATTATTGAGCTGTATTACCTTACAATTGCTAAGCTGTACCAACCTAGATTGATCTTTGGGCTACATGGAGATAACAGGTTAATAATGGAGCATGTCTGGTCTTTTGTCTGGGGCTCCAGCAGTGGTTGAACGTGAAGAGCTGCAGTGAGAGATTTCAAGAGGAACTCGTAGTTTAGCTGAGTGAGAGGCAATCAATGAGGTCTTGATTACCTACATAAAACTAGAGGTGTGAGGTGGTAGCAAGTGCCTTTTCCTGTGAACCTCTGTGCTCAAGGGCCTGTTGGCGGTGTCTGACAGTAAATATAAGGGACTAGTTAGATGGAAATGAACATTCAATGTATGTTTTGGCATGCAAATAGGCTTCTTGAGGTTTTGTGTTTCTGTATTATGTTCAGAATTCCATACTAGCATATTACACTTACTGTCTCTGTAGTAAGTAGTATACACACACCTGTACAAATTTTCTATATGCATACATTCTTAAAACACCTGCTTTTGCTAAAATGTCTAGTATTTAGCAAAGCACTTCATCCCAAAGTCCATTGTTCTCAATCTGACCTTTATTTCGGTGTAAAGAATGAACACAATGTGAATCTCTTCCTTGACACATTATTTGATTTGAGCTAAGTAAACATGAAAAATGAAAACTTTTATTTACAAGATGCTAACTAATGCCACTCACATCTAATGTTTATGAGGCCATGTGAATTGAAAAAAAAAAGGAATGTGATTCATTAATGTTCTTTGATACATTACATAGCCTTTTTTGGGGCTTTACTCAAGTTTAAGTATGCAAACATGCTTAATAATATGATATCCATATTTATGTATTTATTTATTTTTAATCTTTTTAATATTTATGCAGTAGATTAAGACATAGCCTACTGTTTTTAATATAGTGTCTTAAAAGTGCCCCTACTGTGGGTAATGATTTCTTATTTCATATTTTGGTTTTGGTGGTCCCCAACAACAGGTTGTCATGCACTTTAAAGTAGGTGATTTCAAGCTCCCTGCAAATCACCTTCCAAAGCCCCGCCTTCTGCAAAACACATGACTAGAGGCTAACCAGCAACATGTTGAGAGGGTTGAATGCAACGCTGTCAGACTACCTAAAGTACATAGTGCATAATATTACATTAATGTCTTCCATTCTCACTCCGTCTGCTTGAACATGATGAACTTTCCAAACATGGCCATAGGCTAATTAGCATGTGAAACTAATATTCTTTTGCTACATACGAGATCATCATACAGTAGTTGAGAGCTGTGACATGTAGTTTCGTTGAGTTTGATACCCCGTGCTATGATTCAGTCTGACCGGTTCTTCATCTGATAAGTTACACTGAGCAGAGGCTTGTACCACAAGACACGTACACAAGACATTTAACATCCTCTCATGAGTCAGCGGACTGTGATTGCCTGATCATTCAGACAGAATGCAGTGCCTAGTAAGAGTGACAGTGTGATAGAGTGTGTTCAGAATTCCCTGTGGCGATCAGCCGTCATGCTTGTGCCTTCATGTGCCAGGGGGGTTGCTTAAAGACAAGCCAAGTTAATTATCGTTGTCAGTCTCTACCCCTGAATATCTCTTAGCCTGCCCCTTCTGAGACACTGCTGAGTTAAACACCAGCCCCAAAGCTACAGACAAGCTAAAAGTACTCTCAGTGTCTGTTTCTGTCATACATTTGACCCTAAACTATTCTTATTTTGTAGACTGCCTCACTAGGAAATGGAAGGAAATCATATTTAGGTACTTTTGTATGTTCTCAGCTACGATTTTTTATTTTAAAACCAACTTTTGTGTATTTGTTTTTTTCTGAATTTTGGGACATTACTGAAGCTATTGTCTTTTTCTCTGTTTCCACTTTGCTCAGATGTTCCAGTTCTGTTCCTGTTTCAAGAAAATGAGGAGGTGAAAGACAAAAGCGAAGAAACTCAAGGAAAGACGTGAGAGATAAAAGTCAGCTTGAAGAGATGCAAGTCCTGGACTGTCAAGATATGCTACACCAGAGAGGATTGTGCACACAAGCTTTGAGTTGGAAAGTAGGGCATTAAAGGTGTTGGGACATCCTCTCACTGGTCAGCCTGAAAACTTTATGCCATTAATATTTTATTTGCCTTGATATTTTTAGGACAAGCATGGTTACAACTGCTGCAGATGTACAAGGTGGGAGTTAGGTGACATGATATTTTGCTCTTGGCTATGAAACCATGATGCAGATGGGACATTTTTGCAAGCCTACCCTGCCAAAGTTTCATGTTCTTCAGGACTTGTGCAAAGAGAGTATCAACAAGGTTGCTCATTGAGCGTTTAAGTGCCCCTGTGGACTAATGGGGCTGAAGCTCAGGATACACCCAGTCCCTCTTTTGGATATAAAGACACTTGCTTGTAAAGACTCTTCGTGCCAAAACCAGAACCTACTCTGACAGCATTACCACAAAGACTTACACAGAAACCCTCAGTCATGTGACCTGAGGAAAGGACCAGTCACATGCTCTGCTGCCGTCGGCTGGTCTGTTTTATTTTATTTTTTTATTACCACAACATTTACCATGTTCAGAGTTTGCCAAATATACTGTGTGCTATAACTGAATTTTTTATCTAATTAATTGTTCATTCACATTTGACTTGTGAAAGCAGACAAAAAAACCCACACAGTCATATTTTTATTAACATCTATGGTCCATAAACTACTCTTGGATAACATGGTGAGCAAAGAGCCCAACCATTTGCCAACTATTCACAGCCACAGCAATGGCAACCCAGACAAAACACCCACCACCGTGACTGTACGCTCAGTGCTCCTCAACCGGAACTCTCCAGATATTGAAAGCAGACTTAAACAGAGACGAAATCGCACACAGCAGGTACGATTTAAAGATTTGGAGGATGACGATAAGTCCAAGGATAAAAATGAGAAGGTGAGGAGTAAGAGCCCAACAGAGGTTCCAAACTGGCAAAAAGAGTTGACAAATGGGCCCTCGTTGGTGGGGGCAGTCCGTGGGGACATGGAAAAGACAATTGGAGCAGTGACAGCATTTCTGAAGAGAGCGCCACCGCACCCTCTTACCCCTGGGCCTACCAGACGCTGCTGGGTCCCAACACATCCATGTTCGCTCACACTGCCGCTGCCAACTCAGCCATGCAGGAGTACAGCCATCCAAACCTCACCCAGTTTGCAGAAGCCTCCCTTGCTCTCTGCCACACAGACTCGCAGTCACAGCCTGGGGGGAACCTGGGATGAAGGAGACTCCTCGGATGAGCTGACCGCACAGGTCTATGTTCCACCTTGTAGATCACAGAAGAGCTCTGTCCAACACTGTACCCCTGCTGAGCAATCAAGGTGCCAGAAAACTGAGGACAATCAAACTGCCTCTGTGGGTACATCAACACAACTTCAGCCATGTTCTTCTGTACCACAAAAACAGTCTAGAAGGAGAGGTAGGAGGAAATCTTTAAACAGAGCAGCAAGTGATCCTGGGAAACCTGAGCCTTCTTGTACTTCTCCAACTAAAACTGTATACAGAAGCCACCAACAGTCTAACCAACTCAAGAAGCTTCCATCCAAAGTTGTGGCACACAGAACTTTGTCAGATATCGTGCCTCTGCAGCGTTCCCCCACACCAAACCCAGGTCATAATACGCCATGTAGTGTCTCTTCCACAAAGGCTGAATCAAGCAGTGATTCAAAAATCCAGATTGTCCCAGATAACACAATCTCCGAGGTAGACCCTGCATCTTGTCCATCTCACATTGTACCACCTTCATCAACCACATGCCCCAAAGAAACATCACAATGTTGCCCACTGCAGGCTGTGGCGGAGAACATTACTTTGACCCCCACTGTACCAGAGCCTTTGTGCACTACCACAGCACAAGTCATATCCACAGTCACCACATCCTCAATACATGGGCAATCATGCATGTCTCCTGTTGAGTCTACAGGGCGTTGCTGCACACCTGGTATTCAGAATATGGCAAATTGCAAGACTCCCCCAGTACCTGAGCACCAAAGCATTCCAGATTTACCTACTGATCCCACAACTCCTGCTCGATCCATGCCTTGTTTCCAGATGTTGGAAGAAACCTTTCCATGCTCCAACACAGCTGGCTCCAAGGCAGTGTCCTGTTCTCAAGAAGCACCTGCAGTTGCCTCTACATTCAGTTCCATACAGCCATGCCAGAAGACTCCAACACAACCTGTGCCATGTGGTAACACCTTAAATCAACCTGTGTACTCTGTGATATCGCCCACACAACCTGTAACTCCAATTCAGTCTGTGCCAAGGTGTATGAGTCCTAAACAGAATGAGCCATTGGGTAGGACCCCTACCCTTCCTGTACAGACTCCTATATCAGCCGCACAGACTCCAACACCTGTTCAGCCTTCATCATCTTGTAAAATTCCAGTGCAGTCTATATCATGCTGTGTCAGAGACAAACCAGCAAGCTTTGGCTCTCCCACACAACCTATGGCATCTCATAAGATTCTTACACAAACCCTCCCTCACAATTTGATGTCATTTTCTCCCGAGCCGTCCTGTGCCACTACCCTACGCCCCCCTTCACACTTTAAGGGCCCTGTTGCAGTTGCGGCACACGCCATTCCTGTTGCACAAACTGCACTACATTGCATTTTGGATCAACAAAATGTGGCAACCCATGTGACTCCATCCGTGCCAGTTCTGATTTGTAACCCTGCCACACAACCTGGACCAGGTAAACTTCCTGTCCAAGCATTGCCGCACTGCAACACTAGTATGCAAAACGCAGTGTCTTGCAGTAATCCCTCCCAAATCGTGCAACAATTTAGGACTCCTTCTCAAACAGTGTCGCATTCCAAATCATTTCCACAAAACATGTCACCTGTTCTCTGTCCACGCGAGGCAATGATGTACGCTAGTAAACCCCAGGAAACTGTGCTTCCCTCTGCTAATTTCAGGCATTCCTTACCTCCTTACGCCTGCCCTCCACAAACTACTCTGCTGTACTCTAATGCTGGGGTGAGCCCCTCCCCTCCTCAGGCCTTCTGCTGCACTCAGGACAGACGAGACAGGAGAGAGTTCATGCTTCCTCCCCCACCACCTCCTCCTCCTCCATACACTCCCCGCAAAGAGGGCTCCTCTACTCCTGGACAGCCCCGTAAGCCTCCTGTCCCCAAAGCTGAGAGCAACAATGCCGAAAAGGACAAAGTGAAAACTGGGATAGTGAAGCCAAATGCCGAAGCTGGAACTCACCAACAGGCTGGTGAAACTCCACCTCCTATCCCTCCCAAAACAAAGGCAAGAGCTACGGTGAGGCCCACCTGTTTAAGTGGCCGACAGGCGATCCTTTGCCCAGAATCCCAGGCCAGTGCAAACCACTTGCCTCCTGCCGGGGGGACAAATCCCCAGGCCCCCCTTGGACCAGCAGAGGGTCAAGCAGACACTCTGAGGCAGGTGCAGGAGCTACTGGGGGGGCTTATGTCTGGGGCTAAGTGTAAGCTGGACCTTTCAAAGGCAAAAGAGAAACTGTTTGGCCCAAATGGCCCTCTGTACGACATTGGGGCTCTGCAGTCTCAATTGCACAGCCTAGAAGGGGTGTTGGAGACCAGCCAGAACACCATCAAGGTTTTACTGGACGTCATTCAGGATCTGGAGAAGAAGGAGGCAGAGCGAGACGGGTGAGTAAGCGAGTGAGTCAAGGAATAATGTGGCAGATTAACTGAAAATGAAATTTCAACTGAGAAACTGAATTTCAAAGCATATTATGTTGGTAAACTCAAATGGGTAACAGCGGTGATTCTTTTCTTTTTTGTGGTTGGTATAGAAGAAATGAGAGATAGAAACAGCAGGAAATTGTTCCAACCCTCTGCTTTTGACTATAATCCTATGTTGATTGTCATTAGCATGTTACAGCAGTGATAGCTGTGATGCTTTTCAAACCGCCCTCCCATCTGTCCACTCATCAAGTTCATCACTGAGGGATATGATTGTTTTCATAAGAAAGGCCTCGCTGCATGTCTTCTTGCTGAGACTTTTCAGATTTCTGTAGACTAGTGAATGTTCCAACACATTTTACTTTGAAAAGTCTCAAGTAGGATGTATGAAGACACATTTAGATTAAAAATGTTCCATATTCGGAGAGATGCTGCTTTGAAAGACATCAGAGATGCATTACTTTAAAAAAAACAACAACATAATAATAATTCAAATTAAGAAAGCATTGTCTGTCAGCAATAAAGTAAGGCATTTTCAAGATTTTATTTGTTATTATTCATTTATTATTTACAGTAAAAGTGCATTCATGAAAATACACTTCTGTTTTCATCATCTACAACATCATTTTAAGAGCATAATTGGCGAAATGTTTAGTATGCATTTGTGAATTCGTCATGTTATTACAAAATTAATCAAAACAAAATCCTTAGCCTCATTATCAGCCATCAGCAGCTCACGGGCCATGAACCATAAAAAAAAGGCTCAGCTCTGCTGTGCCCTGTCAGACATTGCTTATACTTATTTTATTTTTATTTTTTTTCTTAAATAAGAAAGGAGCGTCATTATGGTATGATGGCATAATAATCATTATAAAAGATTAAGGATTTTTCACATCATGTGTCTGTAATGAGCTAGGGTTACTTGCTGAAAGGGATAGTTTCTGAAAGGAAAGTGCCACCAATTTTTATTCATCTACAGCAAAAATTCAATTTCCAAGATAAAAAGTAATAGGCTTAAATCTTTTAAAATTTCATGTCTGTGGCATACTAATGATGGACCAACTGTGCACTCCGATCTCAGATAGTGGCTCTGTGTTCGTTTTTGGCACATCTTTGTTCTTTCTTGTATATGCTGCTGTTTTATAAACTAATTGTTTTCATACTGTATGCAGAAAAATAATATGCATAGGGTGTTTATTTTGTAGGATTCCTTTCATTTTACAACTCTTTCATTGGCTGCTTTTTGTTTCCAGAACTAACTGAAGTGAAATGACATGCCGTCAGGCAGAAACATATAATTTTACCATTCTTCTTCAAATATGATCTAAAATGCATTTTATTTCAAAGCATTGACATTTGCTATACAGCCTAGAAGTCACACCACGGTAGTTTGATTGGAATTATTTTGATGCTATTAAATGCATTGATGCAGCAGTCCACTAAGCCAAAGCAAAGGGCTGTTTTGTGGTTTGTTTGCTGTGTCACTTTTTTTCAAATCGTTGAACAATATTTTTTTTAAGCAATCATAATCCAAACTCTATACTCACAATCAGAGGGCTATGATTAGTTAAAAATTTGTAACACAAGCAACAAAAGCCATTGATCCAGGAATGTTTCATGCTTGTGAAAAAATCAACTTCAAATCAAAATGCACTTTCTTTATTTTCTTAATACATAATTTTTGTCTTATTGGTTGGTTGGTGCACACTAATACAAACAAAAAATATTTTAAAAATGCAGAAACTTTATTAACTTACTCTGCCTATGAAACAACTTTCCTTTTCAGCTGATGTCACCAAGCTCTCTTATTTTTCATGCCCTTCCCTCCATCTGCATGACTGCCATTTCACAATTTGATTGAATCCTAATGCATAAAATCAAGTCTCGTTCTACATTTGTTTTTTGTTTTGTTGAATGCCCTTCATGTTGACTTTAAGCATGCATCTGTGTGGAGAAAATGTGAAACTTTCACCAGATAAATCCACGCCGATCACAGAGCAGAAACAGGTTTTCTCCTTCTCAGTTGGTGTTTGCAACTTCTCTCAGTAGCATGGAGCTTAGAAAGTAAATGGTGTCTAAATATTGGTGTCTGAATGAAAATGAACTCATGAAATGGTTCCTTGGGTCAGTAAATGTATATGACAGTGAAAATCAGAACTTAGAACTAGAACAGCAGAGCTGAAGTCAGTCAGCGGACTCTGCCCCGGTTCAGACATGACTCGCTTAGGAGAAGGCTTCCAGAAGACACTATGGCCTACATTAGGGCATTTTCTTGATTTTGCGAGGGTATTTACAGAATGCAGAAGTGGGACAGTGCTCAGGAGATAAAACAGCTCTGTGTACAGCAGAGGGAATCTCTGTTTTTTTCTTGAACGACCATGCAAATCACAAAAACACAGGCAGAGATCAAAACTGTCACAATTAAACATGTTGATGCAAATTATGCAACACATGCATAAAGCAAACGCAAAACTTGAATGCTTAGTTTAGTCACTCGCGTGTTGTTCCTAACCTGCATGACTTTGTCTTTATTTAGCATTAAAGGAGATTGACCAATTGCATTGTGTCATATTTTCATTTTAATTTATTCTCAATGCAATGCATAATGCGTCATATATGGCTTCAGAAAATAGAAGATCTTTGTTAAAATCTTTGTTTGTTTGACATATTTATCTTTTCATGCTTATGTAAATGCTCTGAATCTATAACTGCAGCTTGTCCATCTCCACAAATGTCGGTGTAATGGATTCAAGGGTTTCGCTCAGATGTGCATCTTATTTTAGTTTCTGTGACTGTACAAAGAGCGTGAGTATTTTTAGTGTAGCAGGGCTTCATAAACCCAGGTTAAAAGCAGTGCTAACCCCCTTTCAGAATAAAAAGCATGAAACCTGACTCAACGAAACCTTAACAGAGTTTCAAAAGAACATAAATCCAGCATTTATCATAGTGGGAAAAGCCTTAGAAAGAAATTATTTTAAGTGAGGATCATTCGAGGCAATTTGCTTCATACGGCCTATAAGGCACATAAGTCTGTTTGTTGTAGCTGATGAAGGCCTGAGAATTACCACTTTCTTGTTCCTTTGAAAATGTGTGTGCAAAATTGGCTCATAATTGCTGCGTAGTATTGTTTGCTTCTTTGTTTGTGGCTCCTATTATTGTAATAACATGGTGAATGGTCTTGGACAAGGTAGAATAAAAAGCAATATGTAATTTATGATTCTGTGACCAAACACAACTCCGTTTTAGACCATTAACCCTATAAAAACCTATTGTTTCATATTTGCACTTTTCAATAATCTTTGGCATGATCAAAGCATTGCTGAAAAATATGCTGTACACAATCAGTCAGTCATCTGATTCATTATTATATACTATTAAAGCTAGTAAAAGCTTAAAAAATCGGAGTTTTGTGAAGTAGATGTAAGAATAGCTATTACTTTAATCATAAAACTATACTGCTAAAGATGATGTAATTGATTTACATTACAATATATTAGAATTAGGGCTGGGCGATATGGCTAAAAACTGTATCACAATATCGGTGTTTCATATCGGTCGATATCGATAATTATTTATATTTTTTATGACCCATTTAAAATAAGGATAAAAAAAAATATTTTACACTTAACCTTCTGATCAAAATCCCCTCAGTTATTAAGACAGATATGTCAACAACCATGGAAAACTCAAATTATTAAAAGTGAAGTGACTTGTGGCCAGGTATGGTGAGCAGTGGTTAGTCATTGCTGCGGTGCCCAGGGAGCATTTGGGGGAATGGTGCCTTGCTCAAGGGACTCACCTTAGTCGTGGTCCCTGCCATAACCTTTGGCTTACAGGTCCAACTCCCTATCCTACCCACCTCTCCATGGTGGGTTGGGATTGGTTGAATACCAAGGTTGGTTGAAGGTTTTATCGATTTTTTTATTGATATCGATCACATGTCTATCATTATTTTTTTATCGCCCCGCCCTAATTAGATTATTTTCTGGCCATATAAATAGCACCAAATAGCACATTTTGCTTAAAATTAAACTGCTTTTACTTCAGATTCTCTCTATGTAATACTATATGAGCCATAAAAACCTGATACATTAAATATGATATTCATCTAAAAACACATGTACAAACTTTTTAATTTTAGATTTCATCTGAAAATGTAAGAAACTGCTCAATTTGGGGGGAAAACTGACTGTTGCTTGATATGTCAGGCTTTAAAGGTCTATTGCTGATATTATGGTTTACATATATTATTTTTTACAGAGCGTTTCTATTTTGTTTTTAACACCCACACCTTTTGGGCTTTTGCATTTGTGGAGGCTAATTGGAGTAGGTGTTGTCCATTAGGCCTTGTCCAGGACCAGTTTCCTCAGCCTCAGTCCTAATGGAATCTAGAGGAGGAAACTGATCCGGGATCAGAGGATCCGAGGTTATTTTACATCAACACAGATGGTAGTGGGTGAGGAGGCTGGTGTGTGGCTCATGCCATCCACGTCAGAGCCCAGAGAACACAAACAAGGCCGTGGATCAGCCGGGCTCCTGATACCTCTAAGCTTGGGCTTACGCAGCCATCGGAGGTCTGGAGCGGCCAACTCAACAGATTGGATAATCAGACGCCGCTGCTGTCAGATGTAATCGAGCACAAATGTGAGGTTTAATGGATAATGTTGTTTGGTTAATGCAATTCACCCATCTGGAAATGTGGTCTGCGTTATGGACGCATGTGACGCTTGTTCTATTTTTTTTTTTTTTATAGACATACATTGAAGTAGAACGTGTCTACATCAATTTCGGAAATTCCTAAATAGAAAGTTTTATTATTTTCTTTTTTCTATCTATAGAACGATTTTTTAAATTTCTTACTGGCACATATGAGTTTAATGTTATTTGTTATTTTTATATTCCTGAACAGAAAGTAAAAAAAAAAAAAAATTATGATTTTACATTATAACACACACACATAACATGCTCTTAGGAAAATCTCAAATCATACCGGAGAACAATGATGATCATAGGTTGTTTATGTCAGTTATGTAACCCGTCTGCCGTATTGTTGCTGTCTTGACTTGACGTTATTCACCATAGTAATCACTGAATATTCGAAAGATGCCACAATCCTTTGAAGCTGATGGTCTGCAAACCCAACAGCTCTGGGCGAACCTACAGTGAATGATGTCAAGTTGACCGGTTCAAGATGGCGGACACTTCTACATCCTTGGAGCGGTGGAATAGGGCGTCTATATACTGTATGTCTATGTATACATAAGACAATAGCGTTTCAGCATAATGCAATCGGTCACGATACACACAAGACTCAATAGCATTTCACAACCAAGGCTAATGCAAGTATTCTTCTGAATGCAAATTTTTAATTTGCCGCACAGGATGAGCTTTATGGTGGTCGGACACAGTGATCGCATCTATTCCTCTCACAAATCTGTCACTTTGCCTTAAAAATATGAATCCTTATTGAATAAATAATGGTAGTAGTTGTATCTGAATGTTATACCTTGTGTTTTATTGACAAATGGTAAGTTTTGGGGCAGGGGTTGGGTTACATGCTCATAAATGTAGATGGAATATAAATAAAACAGCTGTTTACAATGAAAAATCACATCCCTACATATATGCAATAATGGCAATATCATTACCCAGTATATAATTTAATCATCACAATAAAATTCCCAGCATCTGGTGTTGGCATATTGACGCCAAGGGTGTCTTATTTAAAGCAATGGAGGACCTGCACGTCAACAAATGACACTAAAGGGGTACCCTGTGCATCAAAAAGTGACCCCAAAGGGTCCTGACCAAGCTTCAATATGTGATGAGTTGGGAGTGAGGTTGTATTGTTCTGAAGTAGTGGGATGAATTTTTTATTTGTTATGTACAATTTTAGCACTTAGTTTTGTTTGTTTTCTCCTGGAAAATCTTTTGTCTGTTCCAATAGCTCACTCTGAGTGTGAGTGTGTTTGTTTAAGAGCGATAAACAGCCCTCTCCCTCCCACCTGCTAAACATGACTCAGTGTGCTGGAGTCTAGATCTCAGCAAGACATGAGCTCAAAGTTAACATGCCAAACTCACACCTGCACATTAGGAGGCTCTTGCTCTTTCTCTTTCCACGCTTGCACGGATGTGTATTTTAAAGGCTGCTCAACCAGCTTACAGTTCCGTGAAATGACAAACCAGCTCATGTTTGAGGATTGAGGATGTTGTGATATAAATGCTGTCATGTTTATTTCCCTCAGCGTTTACAGAAATCCAGTTCAGTTTTTATTATAAGACTTATACAGTAAGTGCTGCTCAGTCTTCGTGTCTTCTGCTTAGTATCTATCTATCTAGCTTTCTAAAAATGTTTTATCCTTTTCTTTCTTTGTTTCAATTTATTATTTATTTTTTTGTATTTTTAATTGTTTATTGGTCATGAAAGATTGCTCATACAATGAATTGATTAAATATTAGTCTGGCATTACTTTATTTTCTTCCATAAATCAATTAAGAAATACACGTTTCCAACTAGATTCAACCAGTTTTTACTTCTTGCATGAAACATTTTGAATCAAATTGGCCATAATGACTGTTATACAGGTCCTTCTCAAAAAATTAGCATATTGTGATAAAGTTCATTATTTTCTGTAATGTACTGATAAACATTACACTTTCATATATTTTAGATTC
>JAUMHI010000073.1:580894-606053 GCA_032359435.1 Enteromius unitaeniatus
ATACACAATATAGCTGCAATAAATGGGTCCGTAAAAAGCACCCATGCAGCTCGCTGTTTTAGCGCACCAAGAAAAAATGCCATTTTACTGGCTTACTCCTCTTTGGGCCAGGATTGCCCCATATGAGTAAAAGCTAGTGGAATCTCCCTGTCAGAGATTTGTGAGGCGTCCACATTTGCCAGATTTTATCATCTGGATGTCCCGACATTACAGGGTCCTATCTGCCTTAGGGTTAAAGCTTTCAGTTCGTTGTGATTGGCCGCTGCACGCCCAAACAGTGAGCTCAGGCTTTAGAGCCTTAAAAAGTGTGTATTTACTAGCTCACTGTGTTTGGCTGTCGAACACTCAAACCGCGAGCCTGGGCTCACGCTCTTATATTTATGTAAATTAACAGCTCGCCATCTTTGCCCGTTGAACGCTCAAACGGCAAGCTCAGGCACGAGCCTTTATACATGTAAAACCTCCTCGTTGTGTCTGGCTGTGCACATGCCCAAACCATGAACACAGGCTCATACGCCATTAAGTATAAGGACAATATGAATACATATATGCGGGGCATTATTTCTCTGCATGCTTGTGTGATATATGCTTGCTATATATAGACGGCTATATTAGGCGAGCTGTATTTTTTTAGGCCAAACAAAACAAATTTCATTGAAAAAATTCTTGCATAATTTGTTTATCAAGATGATTTTCACAGATAAGCACAACACTTTTGTATTTTGTGGCACAATTACAAATGCCAGATGTAAAAAGCTGAAGTTAATACAAATTTAAGAAATAACTACAGACATAATTAAAAACAACAAAGTGACATTGAAATAACACACAGCAACAACAAAAAAAAAATTGTAGTTCAGTTAGTTAAAAAAATATAAAATAAATAAAAAGTAAAATAAAATAATTTTCATTAGGTATACCTCAACTATGATACAAAATAAGCAAACAATAATAAAAGCAAACCAACAAAAAATCCAGAAAATCACATTGTAGGAATTACAATTTACAAATTATGGTGGAAAATAAGCATTTGGTCAATAACAAAATTTTATCTCAATACTTTGTTATATACCCTTAGTTGGCAATGACAGAGGTCAAACATTTTCTGTAAGTCTTCACAAGGTTTTCACACACTGTTGCTGGTATTTTGACCCATTCCTCCATGCAGATCTCCTCTAGGGCTGTCGCTGGGCAACACAGACTTTCAACTCCCTCCAAAGATTTTCTATGTGGTAGAGATCTGTAGACTGGATAGGCAACTCCAGGACCTTGACATGCTTCTTAAAAATCTAAAATCTCAAAATCTCACGATACATGGCCCCATTCATTCTTTCGGTTACACGGATCAGTCATCCTGGTCCCTTTTGCCCGAAAAACAGCCCCAAAAGTTCTATTTTGGTTTCATCTGAGCATATGACATTCTCCCAATCCTCTTCTGGATCATCCAGATTCTCTCTAGCAAACTTCAGACAGGCCTGGACAAGCACTGGCTTAAGCAGGGGGACACGTCTGGCACTGCAGGATTTGAGTCCCTGGCGGTGCAGTGGGTCACTGATGGTACCCTTTGTTACTTTGGTCCCAGCTCTCTGCAGGTCATTCACTAGGTCCCCCGTGTGGTTCTGGGATTTTTGCTACAGTTCTTGTGATCATTTTGACCCCACGGTGTAAGATCTTGCATGGAGCCCCAGATCAAGGGAGATTATCAGTGGTCTTGTATGTCTTCCATTTTCTAATTATTGCTCCCACAGTAGATTTCTTCACTTCAAGCTGCTCACCTATTGCAGATTCATTCTTCCCAGCCTGGTGCAGGTCTACAATTTTGTTTCTGGTGTCCTTTGACAGTTCTTTGGACTCGGCCATAGTTTAGTTTGGAGTGTGACTGTTTGAGGTTGTGAACAGGTGTCTTTTATACAGATAACGAGTTCAAACAGATGCCATTAATATATTATTATTATTATTTTATTTTTTTTAAATATTCACAATATATGATGTCTAAGGCCATCAACGATGTACTCATAAAATAAGTAAATAAATCAAATAAGAGCAAACAAACAAATAAATAAAAGATTGTTACAGTATTATTACTACTTAACTCTTTCTGTTTTTCTGCTATTTTTTTCCTTGGTGTCTTTAAATTATTGCACATTTCATGTTAATTTCAAAGTTTTATTTTATTTTATTTTTTTAGTAATCAAATTAAATTAAATGAAAATGTGAATTGCTTTGCTTCGATAACTACCTTAAAATGACAAAAAAAATTTTATTGTTTGTTTGTTTTGTTATAGGATTAGAAACACTCTGCCTTTTAAAGCCATTAGATTTTTGCCCTGGTTTTTCCTTTTCTTTACAGCATCTGCTGTTGTTCAAACTCAGGCCTATATTCAGTTATCAACAATCAGCATACAAATGGCTCTGAAAATCACTGTTACACTACACTGGTGCAGGAAAAAGTATTTTAACTTTTGAAAAACCGACACATCTTACCTTTAAGTGTTTATCGCCCCTGATCCAATTTGGCTCTGTGTTTGTGTTTCTGAAAAGACTTAATCATCGATAAGGACTGTTTGTTCTGGGCAGGTTAGCCACAGTTAATCCGAAAGCGGATTTGTAATGATGGTAATCACTCTGGGGGCTTCGACGTGATATTTTTCATTTTTAATGATTTCCTTTGGCTGGGCATCTTGGGGATTTTTGTCCGAATGATTGAAGTAGAAAGCCTTGCACGTTTCTCCTTGACCCTCGAAGAAGAAAAGATGAAGAAACCGTCACTCGTGCACACAATGCCGCATTTCCCTGCAGAAAATATGGCGAATAGCTGTCCTAACTGTGACCTTTGGCCTTGTGTTGCGTAAAAAGAGCTTAATTATTATTCCAGGTAGCATGCGAGCATCAACTTCGGATGATTCTCCCTTTCGAGCTTCCCCGCATCATTAACTCGTTGCGAATTTGACGCCCTCGTTCGGTCATGCGTTGCAGCTAATGTGACATCATTATTTCAATATCAAACAATACCACCCTCATCCAAAACAGATTTAATCAGCATCCGACACCCATCTGGTGCTGATGGCAGTGATATCGAAATATGATCGGAGGAGATAATAGGTGTGTAGGTGTGTAGGTGTGCAGCTATTCGGCTGTTTCAGGGGACGGGTCTAATGAGATGTTTGTGTGTGTATGTGTGCATGAAGGTGAAGGCCAGCCAGGCTTAAATTCGGTGAACTGATGTCGCTTCTGTGTGTGTTTCCACCTCACAGCTTAAGGTGACGACTAATACACGGGTGGCATATTAAAGAGCTTTGCTGAGCAGGACAGATGCACGAGTGAAATCTGCTCCTGCATTGCTTTATTCCCCGGTTACTCTGACCCTGGCGAGCAAGGACAAACACACAGGGAAAGATAAAGAGAGAGAACACAGTCCTGTAAAACAATTTCAGATTTGAGATTTGGAGAGCTACTGGTAACACTGTGTTGTTGTTTTTTTCCACATTTTTCACACATTTTTCTGAGGAAAGTGCTTTTAATGTACATTTTATCCATTTCTGTGTTCTCTGCTAATTAAACTCGTGACCTTGGCATTGCTAACATGCAATGCGAGTCTTGTAGCTCAGTGCTAGAAACGCCAAGGTCATGGGTTTGATTCTGAGGGGATGCAGCTGAACAAATATATGCTGCTGGAATAGTCACAATTTTATTATGTTTTTGAAAGCAGTTTCTTCTGCTCACCAGGGCTGCCTTTATTTGATCGAAAATGCTGCAAGAACGGTAACATTGTGAAGTTTCATTTCAATTTAAAAGAACTGTTTTCTATTTTAATATATTTTATAATATAATTTATTTATCATGCAATTTATTCTAATCAATTTCCAGCAACTTTCAGTGTGACATAATTCATCAGAAATCATTCTAATATGCTAATTTGATGCTCAAGAAACATTTTTATACAAGAAAAATTCATACTTTTTTTCTGTAAGCCTGCATTCAATTAATTAAAAATGAAATTTGTGGCATTTATAATGTTCATAATGTTTTTAATGTTCATTAAAGAAGCCTAAACACAAATGTATCACAGATTCCACAAAAATACGAAGCAGCATACAACTAATAATAAGAACCTTTAATGATATTTAAGCAGAAAATCAGCACATTGGAATGATTTCTAAAGAATTATGTGACATTGAAATTTGCTAAAAGTTTTGCTTTGCATCAAAGGAATAATTTGCATTAAATATGTTATAGAAAGCAATTTGTATAAATTATGATAGCCTATTATTTCATAATATTACTGTTTTTACAATATTTTTGATCTATTAAGCCTTGAGACTTTTCAGAATGACAACATTTTTATTTGAGTGTGGAGTATCCCTTGATGTATTCCAAATTTCTGATTGGTAGTGCATGTCTTCAATGCTATGCAAGTCACTTTGGATAAAATGTCTGCCAAATGCATTCAATGTGAGTGGGGTAAAACATTTTTTTAAAGTCAACATTAAAAAAGAGTTTTACTTTAATAATTTAATGAAGATATTCAATTAACTGGATATTTAGCGCACCTATTAAGTCACTCGCTTTACAACAATACAATTATAATTATGTGATCCAGCTTTATCTTTATGTGCACACACTCATGTTTGTTATTCAGGTCATCCAAGCTATAACACCCAAGAATAAAAAGACAAAGATTTAAACAATGCACTAGATTTAGTGTTACATTAACAATGGCACATGGGAGATAATGTCTCTATAAATGCGTCTTTCTTTTCAGTTCAATTGCTGGTAATACCATAAACTTGTGTTCTTAAATATTTTTAACATGCACTGATGAATTGCTCTTAACAAGTATGTGTTAGTTAGAAAATAAATAGTGTCAATGTAGATCATGTTTTCTTAAAATGGAAATGTGATTTCCTGGAAATTGAACACTTACACATAAGATACAAATTAGATTTATCATTTTTTCCACTATTAACCATGACATCACATTTATACCTGCTTTTCTCTCTTTCTCTACCTTATTTCAAGTAGGGTAATAACAAATACAGTTTGCTGAGTGTGTTTAGGCAAGCAATCAGAGTGCTCTAAATTAAACGAGGTATAAAGCACAGTCATAAAAGCACAACCGTTTTTCCTTACCGCACAATTAAGCAACATACTTATTTTCTATTGGAGGGCATCGTCAGGCCATGGAGAACCTGATTCACTTCTCCTCATCTCCGTCTGTCACTCTCTTGACTTCCTCTGCATCCGCCGTGGATAATCGCTACGCGTAAAGTTACGCTTGCAACTGAAAATCATTTGCATAATTCGTTTGATTAGATGATGCAATCAAATGCATGCGTCTGAAATCTGCTGGCTCATGTTTGTTGGGTAAGAAAGTTTAAACATGCTTGTTTTATGCAGCACTATTTTCTTACACATTTGAGTTTTTTTAAGTTATAAATACCTAAACAGTATAAAGCCAGATGCAATTATTTGAGTAGCAAAAGGGGGGGCGGGGACCTAATTCAGCAGGAAAACATGTTTATTTTTCATTCATTAATAAAGTCAATGAAGTTGCAAAGATAATTTGTGTTGTGTTGCAGTGTTTGCAAAATGAAAGGAATCAAGATTTGTTGTATGTCAGCTTCTCGCAAATAAACTTCTTTGAACATGAGCAAGGCATTACTCCCATAATAAACTGACATTGTGACATAATTCACTTGTAGTTTAGACAGCTTTGTTGACTATAATGGGAATGATCTGATTTTGTTCTCTTGGGTCGTTGCTAGCCATGATACGGGGCAACTGCTAAGCTTTAAATTCTGCTTTGTGTGATGCAATGTGACAAAACTAGATCACTCATTTTGTGAACAATGAAGTCGATGTACACTTGCAATGGACTGTAGACGGCAATCTAAATTTGTCACAACAAATGTTTTTGTACCACAATTCAGGACAAGCTGCACAAGATAATGTTTCAAAACTACAGTACAGTAGATCTTTTCCAAGTCATGCTTTGTGATTATGCTGGAAATAAACAAAAACGTTTTTGCATACATACTCGCTTTAACTTACAGGATCGACAAATACAATGTTATTATTCACAACAAAGGTGCATGCTTGCATAGAGTTTTGTTGACTACAGTGACTGCAAGTCTTGTTTCGATGCATGCTTGCACATCCTACTTTAAATCCAAATGACCCATGCAACAAAGCTAATTTATTCCCTGTACAATCATTGTTTCATGTTTGTATTTTGGACAGCTAATGAGGTTTAATTGAAGTTCCATTGCTTTCTTGTGATTATAATTTTGAACCTCAGTTCAGGAATAGTTGCAATATCTACTTTATGCACAAGATATAGTACATTCTTCCCATAAGAAACAATAAAATCACACTTTGTGGCTATAATGTAAGAAAAGTAAATTTGTTGCATGTAACAAAGGTAAATCACCGCCATTCTTGTAGTTGCATGCTTGTAGGATTTAAATATAGTTTTGTTGCTGTGCATGTTTTCATGCACATAATGCAGCTTGCAAAATGTGTACACACCACAAAGTTGTAATGGTGCACACTTGCAGTGCTTTGTTGATTATGATGCTTGCAATATAGTTTTGACACGACAAATTAAGGAAATCTACTTCATTACAACAGAGTCTTCCAAAAATAAACAATAAAGTCAAATTTTTTAATGAGTATAACGGGAGCAAATTAGTTTTGTTGCATGCTCTATTTTAAACCCAAACAATGCAAAGCAATAAAGCTAAATCATTTTGAGTTTAACAAACAATGTTGGTTGCATGCTTGCATTGTAGCTAATTGGATTTAAGTAAATTTGTTTGTTGCTATGCATGCTTACATGCACATAATGCATCTTGCCAAATCGAGATTTCTCCTATTATATACGGTGTAAGTTGTGATGGTGCATGTGATGTGGCAGTCTAGTTTTGCAGCAAGGCCTACTGGGTTGCATTAGTATACAGTGTGTGTGTCTGTTTCTATGAGAGGATTATGGACATATCGCACTTTGATCCTGATTACACTGACTGATCAATACAGGTGTCAGCAGTACCAAATCCCAACCACCCAGAGTTTCACACACACACACACACACACGCGCGCGCTGCAGCAAAGCTTCAATTAATCCCTCTACCGCAACCAACTAACACTGAGCCCGAGGCCATAAAACCATCTTTTGTGCATGTGTGTGTGCATATGATAGAGAGAGAGTGAAAGAGAGAAAGACCTGAAGACAGCATGAGTCATTTTGTGAGTCATTATAACCTCAGGACACTACTTTTGTGCAGCGGTACGTTCAGAAAAATAATCTCTCAATAATAATCAAGCCTGTCGTTATACTGAAGTAATCTTGCTCTTTTTGCCATATCGTTATTATCTGTGAGGTGTTTTCTCTGCTCTTGAGGGCTTAACCTCGGCTTAACTTGAGTTCAGCTACCTATCCTGGTAATTGCCACTTATATAATACGCACACTTTCTTGCTAGTCGGGTAGCTTCGGGTAGAAAGCGTCTGCTAGAAGCATAAATGTGAAATAAATCTTTAAAAATATGATCCCGAGCTGAACAGGAAGCCATTTTTATAAGGAACAGGAACATTTGCACAATACATCTGCCCGTACATTTTTCTCAATACTGCAATTAAATAGCCGTCAGTGGAGAAACATGCTTTTTTCCAGATTGTATAGTTCCAGCATCTGTCAGCAGGGGTTAAACATCATACTAACTAGACAAACTATGATGCTTTGGCTAGTTAATGTGGAACCTCTTGGAGATCTCCATCTCTGGGACTGAACAGCGTAGGGCCTTGAAAATTAAGTTATCAAAAGGAAAGTTTATTAAAACTAGAATCTAAATTATATATCTTCAATATGTCTTGAGTTATTGACATGCAAACTTTGGAAAAATAAAGATTTATGTTCAATGCAGTTATTTTGACAGAACTAAACAAGAGACAAGATCCCTATATTCAACATTATTTGTTTTTTAAAACAAAAAAATGAAATTTGTGGCATTTATAATGTTCATAATGTTTTTAATGTTCATTAAAGAAGCCTAAACACAAATGTATCACAGATTCCACAAAAATACGAAGCAGCATACAACTAATAATAAGAACCTTTAATGATATTTAAGCAGAAAATCAGCACATTGGAATGATTTCTAAAGAATTATGTGACATTGAAATTTGCTAAAAGTTTTGCTTTGCATCAAAGGAATAATTTGCATTAAATATGTTATAGAAAGCAATTTGTATAAATTATGATAGCCTATTATTTCATAATATTACTGTTTTTACAATATTTTTGATCTATTAAGCCTTGAGACTTTTCAGAATGACAACATTTTTATTTGAGTGTGGAGTATCCCTTGATGTATTCCAAATTTCTGATTGGTAGTGCATGTCTTCAATGCTATGCAAGTCACTTTGGATAAAATGTCTGCCAAATGCATTCAATGTGAGTGGGGTAAAACATTTTTTTAAAGTCAACATTAAAAAAGAGTTTTACTTTAATAATTTAATGAAGATATTCAATTAACTGGATATTTAGCGCACCTATTAAGTCACTCGCTTTACAACAATACAATTATAATTATGTGATCCAGCTTTATCTTTATGTGCACACACTCATGTTTGTTATTCAGGTCATCCAAGCTATAACACCCAAGAATAAAAAGACAAAGATTTAAACAATGCACTAGATTTAGTGTTACATTAACAATGGCACATGGGAGATAATGTCTCTATAAATGCGTCTTTCTTTTCAGTTCAATTGCTGGTAATACCATAAACTTGTGTTCTTAAATATTTTTAACATGCACTGATGAATTGCTCTTAACAAGTATGTGTTAGTTAGAAAATAAATAGTGTCAATGTAGATCATGTTTTCTTAAAATGGAAATGTGATTTCCTGGAAATTGAACACTTACACATAAGATACAAATTAGATTTATCATTTTTTCCACTATTAACCATGACATCACATTTATACCTGCTTTTCTCTCTTTCTCTACCTTATTTCAAGTAGGGTAATAACAAATACAGTTTGCTGAGTGTGTTTAGGCAAGCAATCAGAGTGCTCTAAATTAAACGAGGTATAAAGCACAGTCATAAAAGCACAACCGTTTTTCCTTACCGCACAATTAAGCAACATACTTATTTTCTATTGGAGGGCATCGTCAGGCCATGGAGAACCTGATTCACTTCTCCTCATCTCCGTCTGTCACTCTCTTGACTTCCTCTGCATCCGCCGTGGATAATCGCTACGCGTAAAGTTACGCTTGCAACTGAAAATCATTTGCATAATTCGTTTGATTAGATGATGCAATCAAATGCATGCGTCTGAAATCTGCTGGCTCATGTTTGTTGGGTAAGAAAGTTTAAACATGCTTGTTTTATGCAGCACTATTTTCTTACACATTTGAGTTTTTTTAAGTTATAAATACCTAAACAGTATAAAGCCAGATGCAATTATTTGAGTAGCAAAAGGGGGGGCGGGGACCTAATTCAGCAGGAAAACATGTTTATTTTTCATTCATTAATAAAGTCAATGAAGTTGCAAAGATAATTTGTGTTGTGTTGCAGTGTTTGCAAAATGAAAGGAATCAAGATTTGTTGTATGTCAGCTTCTCGCAAATAAACTTCTTTGAACATGAGCAAGGCATTACTCCCATAATAAACTGACATTGTGACATAATTCACTTGTAGTTTAGACAGCTTTGTTGACTATAATGGGAATGATCTGATTTTGTTCTCTTGGGTCGTTGCTAGCCATGATACGGGGCAACTGCTAAGCTTTAAATTCTGCTTTGTGTGATGCAATGTGACAAAACTAGATCACTCATTTTGTGAACAATGAAGTCGATGTACACTTGCAATGGACTGTAGACGGCAATCTAAATTTGTCACAACAAATGTTTTTGTACCACAATTCAGGACAAGCTGCACAAGATAATGTTTCAAAACTACAGTACAGTAGATCTTTTCCAAGTCATGCTTTGTGATTATGCTGGAAATAAACAAAAACGTTTTTGCATACATACTCGCTTTAACTTACAGGATCGACAAATACAATGTTATTATTCACAACAAAGGTGCATGCTTGCATAGAGTTTTGTTGACTACAGTGACTGCAAGTCTTGTTTCGATGCATGCTTGCACATCCTACTTTAAATCCAAATGACCCATGCAACAAAGCTAATTTATTCCCTGTACAATCATTGTTTCATGTTTGTATTTTGGACAGCTAATGAGGTTTAATTGAAGTTCCATTGCTTTCTTGTGATTATAATTTTGAACCTCAGTTCAGGAATAGTTGCAATATCTACTTTATGCACAAGATATAGTACATTCTTCCCATAAGAAACAATAAAATCACACTTTGTGGCTATAATGTAAGAAAAGTAAATTTGTTGCATGTAACAAAGGTAAATCACCGCCATTCTTGTAGTTGCATGCTTGTAGGATTTAAATATAGTTTTGTTGCTGTGCATGTTTTCATGCACATAATGCAGCTTGCAAAATGTGTACACACCACAAAGTTGTAATGGTGCACACTTGCAGTGCTTTGTTGATTATGATGCTTGCAATATAGTTTTGACACGACAAATTAAGGAAATCTACTTCATTACAACAGAGTCTTCCAAAAATAAACAATAAAGTCAAATTTTTTAATGAGTATAACGGGAGCAAATTAGTTTTGTTGCATGCTCTATTTTAAACCCAAACAATGCAAAGCAATAAAGCTAAATCATTTTGAGTTTAACAAACAATGTTGGTTGCATGCTTGCATTGTAGCTAATTGGATTTAAGTAAATTTGTTTGTTGCTATGCATGCTTACATGCACATAATGCATCTTGCCAAATCGAGATTTCTCCTATTATATACGGTGTAAGTTGTGATGGTGCATGTGATGTGGCAGTCTAGTTTTGCAGCAAGGCCTACTGGGTTGCATTAGTATACAGTGTGTGTGTCTGTTTCTATGAGAGGATTATGGACATATCGCACTTTGATCCTGATTACACTGACTGATCAATACAGGTGTCAGCAGTACCAAATCCCAACCACCCAGAGTTTCACACACACACACACACACACGCGCGCGCTGCAGCAAAGCTTCAATTAATCCCTCTACCGCAACCAACTAACACTGAGCCCGAGGCCATAAAACCATCTTTTGTGCATGTGTGTGTGCATATGATAGAGAGAGAGTGAAAGAGAGAAAGACCTGAAGACAGCATGAGTCATTTTGTGAGTCATTATAACCTCAGGACACTACTTTTGTGCAGCGGTACGTTCAGAAAAATAATCTCTCAATAATAATCAAGCCTGTCGTTATACTGAAGTAATCTTGCTCTTTTTGCCATATCGTTATTATCTGTGAGGTGTTTTCTCTGCTCTTGAGGGCTTAACCTCGGCTTAACTTGAGTTCAGCTACCTATCCTGGTAATTGCCACTTATATAATACGCACACTTTCTTGCTAGTCGGGTAGCTTCGGGTAGAAAGCGTCTGCTAGAAGCATAAATGTGAAATAAATCTTTAAAAATATGATCCCGAGCTGAACAGGAAGCCATTTTTATAAGGAACAGGAACATTTGCACAATACATCTGCCCGTACATTTTTCTCAATACTGCAATTAAATAGCCGTCAGTGGAGAAACATGCTTTTTTCCAGATTGTATAGTTCCAGCATCTGTCAGCAGGGGTTAAACATCATACTAACTAGACAAACTATGATGCTTTGGCTAGTTAATGTGGAACCTCTTGGAGATCTCCATCTCTGGGACTGAACAGCGTAGGGCCTTGAAAATTAAGTTATCAAAAGGAAAGTTTATTAAAACTAGAATCTAAATTATATATCTTCAATATGTCTTGAGTTATTGACATGCAAACTTTGGAAAAATAAAGATTTATGTTCAATGCAGTTATTTTGACAGAACTAAACAAGAGACAAGATCCCTATATTCAACATTATTTGTTTTTTAAAACATCCCTATTTAAAAGAAAGAAGTATCATACTTTTGCAACTTGACCCACATTTAGTTTTTGACCACTGAAAATATATCCATTTGAATAATTTATTCCCGGAGCCATTTTGAAATTAAAACATCTCTAGAACTGGACCAAACATGGACTTAAAGGAACCCTCCACTTTTTTTTGGAAATAGACTCCTCCTCCAACTCCCCCATAAGTTGATACGTTGAGTTTTACCATTTTGTAATCTATTCAGCCGATTTCCAGGTCTGGTGAGGTCATAGCACTATTGGCATAGATCATTGAATCTAATTAAACCAGTGGCAAGAGTTGTAAGAGTCAAGAGTTGTTTTCAGTTTTACTTTATTTTTGTAAATATTTATGTTTATAAATCATATTTATCTTGAATTATTTTACATTTGATTTTGTTTCCTAGTATGTATCTAACTTTTCATGAATCTGTCTGTCTGCCAGCATAGCATTTATAATTTTTTTTAATTAGCTAGAAACTTTTAGCAGTATTTTGCGTTGCTATATGAAGATGAAGGTACCCCTTTTTAGTCACTTTTTGACGTTAAGGGTCCTCCATTGCTTTCAGTTGTTTTGCTTAATGCAATGGTTTGCATGCATATATAAATTTATTATATATATTTTTTGAACCCCTCCCCCTACCTACCCACCTCAACAAAATCAACACACACACACACACAGGCACAGGTATTTATTGCAATCTAATCAAATCTAAAACTAATCATAAACAAGCAGTATAAATACATAACAAACAAATTGAGTCACATTCCAAGTCTTCTGAAGACACACAAAGTCTTTATGTGAAGAAGAGAGAAAAACACAAGGTTTTAATCACTAAAAATGATCCCCCTCTGTTAACGCGGTGCGCTCGCATGCCATTGTTTTTAACCAATATGTCTTTTAATTATCATGATAAAATGTAAAAAATATTGCGCTGGCATATTGACGCTAAAGGTTTCCTCTTTAAAACAACCCTTCACGTCGAAAAATGACTAAAAATGGGTACCTTGAGCATCAAAAACTGACACAAAAGGGTCTTGACCAAGCGTCAAAATGTGAGGAGTTGGAGTGAGACTGTTGGTTTGTGTTTTGTGCCAGAATCTGTATGAGCACACAGGCCACCGATCGGCTCTTTCTGGAAGCTTCTTTTGGAAGATATCCATCAGCTGGCCTCTTCTGCTCCAGCGGCCATCACTCAATAACTCCCCAATGTCCGCTGGCTTGATACACACTCACACACACTCACACACACACACACACGCTCGCACCCACGAGTTTCTTCAAAATGCAAAAGCTAAGCTGTCAGGATGCACCGTTGCACAAGCCGACATGAATACAAACAAATAAACAAACAGCAGCACATGTGCCAGATTCAAAGAAAGGGACGGCAATTAATGTAAAGGCTGTTGTTGAAGCGTAATTCTCTTTCCTCTTATCTTTCACACGGCTAGTGAACGTGTCTGCCCTGCGCTTCCACTTCGCCGAATATATCCTCTATCTCTGCCTTCCACACCTGCTGCGTGAGTGTGTGTGTGTGAAAACATTGCAGTGTAAGAATCAGAAAACGCCCAAATATACGGCTGAGTCTCCATGGCTTCCCATGAACACATAGTGGTCCCACTGTTCCTCACGCTTCAGGGCAGATCGTTCGTCTGAGGAGAGAGATGTTTTGGACCATAAAGTACAGAGAGCAGGGCAGGACAAATGTAAGTGTGTGTGTGTGTAAGCTTTTCTCTGATGTTACAGATGGGCTTGATTTAGCCTGAGGTCAAAGTCGTCAGCACAACAGGGTCATCTTATCACCACACAAACTAATGCTGAATTCATCATACTGTAGTTAATGCATGTACTCACTTAGTGGGTTATTGTTAACTAAAACGGTTTTGAGTTAATTTTAATAAATAAAAGATAAAGTACAGTACAAGTATTAGTTTAAAAAAATGCAATAAATAATAAACTGAAAATAAAAAAGAATAAAAGCTGAAAAGAAATATATAAAAAATAATTTAATTAATTTAATTATTAAATAATTTCATTTAATTTAGCAAAACTAAATATTTCCAAAATAAATATAAATTACAAATAAGTAACTTTTGGCTGGAATAAAATATAAATATTAGATGAGAAAAGTGAGTGAAAATGAGCAAAGCTTTAATGAAATATGTTTATGTTGAAAAAATACTAAAAACTAAAAGAAAAAATGAAAGCAAACTTCTAAAACAACATTACTTTTAAATGAAAATAGCTAATTCAAAATATTAATAAAGATTTCATAGTTTATTAAAATAAATAATAATTATAAATGGGTGTAAGTATACAAAACATTAATTAACATTACACACTGGCTCGCATATATACCAATATATATATAGTATATATATACATACATACAGTAGTCAACATTCGAAGTGGATCAAAACCTTTCATCAAAGTTGTCCTAAAATCAAAAGCAATGCCTAATATATACAGTATACATATACACAACTATTGAATGTACATTGTACAAAGTGAAGTTGACATAAAATATGTTAGATGATAACTCAAAAAACACGAACAAACATGAGAAATGTTGCTAAAATAATATGATTAATAATTAAAAAAAGTTGAATGAAAATAAAACTAAAATAAAAAAATCAAATCAATTAAAGATAATAATAATAAAACTAAAAGAAAGAATGCTACTAAAATAGATACTAAAATATCTCTACGCTCACATATCCACACTTTCATTAAATAGCCTATTTTGTCACACAATATATGAAGTCAATTTACAACACTCCTTCTGGTTAATTGGGGTCATTTTGTGACCTGTTGACCATTTAATTGGGGTACTGAGATTGAAGTGAGGAAAATGTATAAGGAGAATAAAGGATTTGACCCAGGGGATTTATTTCTTGAGTGTTTATTGGCTAATGGGACAGTGAATGCTGAGACCCCCTTATAAAACACAACCTTGGTCCTCTACATTATAACCAATCAAATCTCTCTCTCTCATTCGGTCGTTGCGTTCCTCCATCTATATGAGTTCCGTTTTTGATCATTAAAAGGGATTTATTGGCATTTGTAAAATATACAGTACATGCTAAATAATGTAAGCAGGCTTTAGTTTTTATATATCTTACTTCATATGCTACTGCTGTTCTGATAGGGTTGTGGTTGCCATTTGATATCTAACCTAAAACTTGAAGGAGTTGACAACCAAATATCAAGTGGAAGGTGAGAGATAAATGTACAACCGCAAGCAACCAAATGTACAACCTAAACAAGCACTGAGCATTTTCCTTGGGCTGATGAATCGTGAGCACACATACAAAGTTATCACTACTCAATTGCAAATTAAAAAATCCAACAGAACAAGCAAGATGTTGGACTGTGATAGACAAACATCTGCTCACACAGATGCTCCTGTGTGCCGTTCTGCTTGTGATCACTGAAGAAACATTATTATGAAGAATAACTCATTCGAAGTAGGACTCAAACCTTCAGGTGTGTGTGTAGAGTTTAAAAGTGCTGCTAACAGATATATGTATATATATATATATATATATATGTGTGAGTGTGTGTGTGTGATCCTGATGATGTTTGCTTTTCTTAATGAGCTGGTTTGAGAAAACAAAACAAGAGTTTACCAATTCATTATGATGCATCTCATGAAGAAATGTCGGGTTGTATTTCATTCCAAAATATATTATATAACAATTTGATTATATACGTTTACTCACCCATAGGCCATCTAAGATGTAGATAAGTTTATTTCTTCATGGGAAGAAACAGATTAGGAGACATGTAGCATTACAACACTCTGCAGTGAATGGATGTCGTCAGAATGAGAGTCCAAATATCAATTAGCATATTGTGAAGCTGCATCAGTCCTCTATCCATAATATTGGATTTAGTGAAAAAGTCATCTCATCTGACTCTCTTCTGATGGCACCCATTCACTTCAGAGCATCCATTGGTGAGGTAATGATGTACTACATATTTCTACAAATCTGATGATAAAGAAACAATTACAACAAACTATTTCTTTAAGATATTTTTTGTATGACATTTCCCCTCTGATTCTCATTATTGTAAAGTGGGGGATAAAAGTCTTTTGATTGCAGTAATGAGAATGATATTTTTTCAAATTATAGTTCTCTGCTAAGAATTGTGTAGAGGAGTTTAAATGTGATAAATTATGAATGTAATCTCATAATCCGTATTAAAATTCTTTATTTTCTTTTAGAAAATATAATTGTGTTTTGGGGTGATATATGATTCATATCTTTGCAAATTCACTCATCTAATTGAAGGCCATTAGGAGATGATTTCTTTGCTTTGAAAAGTAACTTCTCAGCCTTCAGGGTGGAAATGTTATTATTCAAAATTATACTCATTTGTTCCAAAAAAAGAGACTTTCGGCCTTGTTTTGCTGCTTCTCCATCATACGCACACCTGGCTGACCCTTTTAGCTTCACGTTCAACCAATTTAGATTTATTTCAGAGTGCTTAAACATGCATAAATGTGCACTGAGAGTAAAATGCTGCGGTCGCTTTTAGCCGAGTACCTCCACAATTCAATCAGTTCCTAGTAACAAGATGACCAGTATAAACACAAGTGCTGAGACTTCATTACTTCCAGCCTGGGGAAAATCCTGTGTGATTTTATTGGAAAAGCCATATTTACATAAACCTGTGTGGAGGTCTATCAAGCCAGAGCACATTAACCTGCTCCGCAAACACGAGAGGCTCAGTTGTACTGCAGTGTCTGTGGAACAAGTGTCTTATTTTCTGACTCGATCTGCTAGGAGAGAAAAGCACAGCGGCGTGCCGTAACATTCAGGTAGTGTGCGTGAAATTGACATGGGTGTCATGGTGAGTACTGAGATACTGCCTATGCTGTAGTCATGCTTGGTCTCTGTGTGAATCACGAGTGTTGTGCAGGAATGCGTTTAATCAGCGTGTGGCTAGTTTGATGGGGGAGAGTGTGCTGTTGACAAGCTTTTTATTGAGGTCACACTGCATGTGAATATGAATCTCCAGGTGAGACAGGGTTGATGGAGGGGTCATGTCATGTAAGAAGGTTCCAAGATCAATGCATAGTGATGGAGATTGTATCGTACTGGCACAAGCATGGACTGCTGTGCAGATTTTTCAGTAACAAAACTGAAAAGCACTTGTAAAATGTAAAAAAATGTTGCGTTCAAGTTGTTTGAGTTGTGTTTAAAAGCACTGATTGAAATAAAAAACTTGTTGTTAAAATTGATATACTAAAACTTAAATAATTTACACACACCCATATATATATATATATATATATATATATTAGTGCTCTCAATTAACTAATTAATCAATCAACCATTTTTTTCTGAAATTAAATGTGATTAATCATGATTAATCCCACCTAACATTAAAGTTTTTAAATAAACTTGTATATTAGAATTTATATATTTTTTATATAGTTATATAATAAATAGATTAAAATATATAAATATATATAAAAAATTATATTTATTATTATTAATATTAAATATTATTATTATTGCCACATGAAACACCTGGGCTGTCAACTTCAGCCCTGATCTAGCCTTCCTCTTCAGTTTTTCCATATAAACTCTTGAGTGCTGACATTTCAGCTGGAACTTCTGATGTTTTGCTTACGCCGCTACAAACCTCAGATTGCACACGCTGGTAAATATAATTGTAAAGAGAGTTTGTGCTCAGCAGTGACATGCAGAAATCTTTCAGTGCTGCCAAACAGGGAAAGAGACTCCTTCTGAGATTGCTGGAGAATCCTGCAGAGAAAAAATATGTACCATACGCAATGTCTCAATTCTTATGTATTATACAGATTTTTAATGTCTCGCCAAGGCTGCATTTATTTGACCTAAAATACAATAAACTTTAATATTGTGAAATATTTTTCAAAATATATTTGAAATACAATTTATTCCTAATGTATTATTACTCCAGTCTTAAGTCTCATGATCCTTCAGAAATCATTTAAACAGCTATTTATTATTCATTTCAGAAACAGTCGTGATTTCTTTCTTTTTCTTTTTTTTGGAACCTGTGAAATTTTTCTGGATTCTTTGATGAAAAGAAGCTAAAAAAGAACAGCATTTATTCAAAATTGAAATCTTTTGAATAAATGTATGCCTTTGTGTACCAGCACTCCACTATCACTTCAGTCTTCAGCATGAGCTAATGTGGCTCAGAGGAACGTTTCTAGTGTGAGATGTTCAGCTCTTGCTCGGCTGACAACCAAGCAGCATCTGTTTGTCAGTAACAGGGGTGTTTTCAGTAGCTTTATTCTGATTCCAGTGGAACAGAGAGCGTTTGGATAAGAGAGAAATGAGATGCAGGTCTGTGACAGCTGTGTACAGAGCAGTGCTTCATGCCCAACACCGATGCTTTATGTTGCCTATGAGCCAATCTGTTACTGACTACAGAGGAGAAGAAGAATATCTGAAGTAAAGTTGTTTATCACTGTAAGGGAAAGATTCAGAAGGAAATAACCTCTGATGACAATACAGTTGCAAACCTGAGCACAGAATCCCTGAAGAGAACTGTGATATAACGTTGATTTTGATTGTTGTATCTGCACTCAGTCAGAATCTTTGCTTGCTTTCCACACACTGGGTTTTCCTTCCCAAATGTTCTCCAGGGCTCATAGTCTCAGAGCGCTTAGAGCCTCAGTCATTATAAAAACATGATGGTGAGCAATAACACTATAAGCCATTACCCAAGCAGGGACGACATGTACTCCCGTTTTTTTATACGTACATATCTCATTAAACATCAGAGTTTCACGGCTCTCAGCACAAAGCCTCTCACATATGAGAGATCATATAAATGCTTGTAAGATATGGATGGTGATCAAAGTGTTATGTATGAATGTATATATGTATGTATGTTGAGCCAACACATTTGTATAGTGTTGCATTTAGCAGGTTAGAGCCAGAAAATAAATTCTATTCGCTGTTATTTATGGGTTACTCCATGCCGAAATGAAAAGTTTGACCCCCATGTCGTTCCAAACCCATAAAAGCTTTGTTTGTCTTCAGAACCCAATTTAAGATATTTAGGAGGAAAACCGGAGGATTGTGACTAGCTGTGTTTCCATTACCCTTCAAATTGCACAAATTATAATTGCGAATTGAAAATATGCGTTCATTTGCAAAAACTCCCATATTGTGCATAAAGTTTTTATGCTCGCATAAGGTGTTTTTTTTGGCAATTAGAAAAGGGAGTATTTCACAAAACTGCAATGGAAATATTTCTCGTATTTACAGGTCACATGGCATATGTAAAAAGTCATATGATCATTCCTCCAAGAAACACGTCATATTTCTGCACATTTCTGAAGTACTGTATCTCTTCGTGCTGCTTCTGTAAAGATCCACGCATACGCCTCCTTTGTATAAATATATCCAAAATACATCAAAGCTTGCTAAAATATCATTGCCATGACTTATTGCAAGAGGGAAAGGGTTTTGTTTTAGCCGCATAATGTTGGTGCAATTAATAGAAACAACGTCATTTCGCGATTCTTTTTTATCGACAAGTATCGCCAAAGTTTTGCGCAAGTGGCACTGTTAAGGTCCAGAAAAATATGAAAGACATCATCAAAAATAGTCCATCTGCCATCAGAGGTTCAATCTGAATTTTAAGAAGCGATGAGAATAATTATTGTACACTACATGCGCTACTGTGACGCAAACAGACACAGAGAAGAAATGTTAAAAAAAGTTATTATTTTGCAAACTAAAAGTATTCTCGTAGCTTCTTAATGCTACGGTTAAGCTATTGATGGCAGATGGACTATTTTTGACGAAGTGTTTCATACTTTTCTTGAAGCTTGACAGTGTTGTTTCCTTGGCAGTCAATAGGGCAGTCACAAGCCTCCCGGTTTTCAAAGCTTTTATGGGTTTGAAACGACAGTGAGGTAAGTGATTAATAACACATTTTTATTTAGGGGTGGACTAGCACTTTAACAACATGAAGTGCATTAAGCACATTTACAAAAGTGCTTAAGTTTCCAGATTACGTGTAATCGGTCTCTTTCCAGCATTGGTAGTTTTTGCACTGTACGTTCCAGAAAGGAATAAATAAAGATGCATCTGAAAGAGAGGTTGTTCCTCTGAGGGCATGTATTTAGTGTGGGCAGGGGCGTCCCCATGGGTGCACTTGGCATTTTCATGCCTTTACTCAGCCGGGACACACACACCTCTGTCCGCACACGCACACACACACTGTTTACAACCTTGAAATCAAAAAGCCCTTTCAAGTGCAAATGAATGCTCCTTTCCATCAGATAAGAGTGACATGAACAGATTTGCAGATTTCCATTTCAAAGCGACAAAGTTTGTCCCGATAAACAGCTCTCCGGCTTGATCGCAGAGTTTACAAATCAGCTCCGAAGGCCAGATAACCTGCCACCGATGCAAAACGGACACGACTCTGGCAGAAGCCTCTGAGGGTTGAGTGTTAAACAGGAGGCGTTGCTTGCAGTGCTTTAGCGGGGCTGGAATCAGTCGGGTTGCACAGGCTGATCAAACAGGGCCGTATCAGCAGAAATGTAACTGTAAATCATGTCCTCCAGGCACTTGTTCTCAATTCAGTCTGTGTTGTAAATACAATTGTAAATCTAGAGATAAATGTGAGCGTTCGTATACACAGTTTACAGATTAGCATGAGAGATTAACGCTAATCAGACATTGTGTTGGTACTCACACGTCAACAATGCATTCATGCCAAGAAACCAAATCTGTATAATGCAATGCCAATATTGTATATTGTGTATGCATTTATATATAAATGATATATGATCTTAGAAATACATGCTAAGTGTGCAATTAGTGTCCTGTACAAATTGCTTAACTTCTAAGATTTTGTCAAGTTTTCAACTGACCCTGGACCACAAAATTAGGCATAATTATCACAGGTAGCAATAGCAAATGAACTGTAGGGATTAATTATTAGTTTTTCTTTTATGCCAAAAATCAAGACCATGTTCCATTAAGATATTTTCACATATTTCATACCATATATAAAAACATAATTTTTGATGAATGATACGCATGGCTAAGAACTTAATTTAGACGACTTTAAAAGACAATTTTCTCATTATTTACATTTTTTAGATTCCAGATTTTCAAATAATTGTATCTCAGCCGTTTTTCATTATGAATTAATTATGTGCATATACGTTTTAGTGTATATTGATATTTAGATGTTTTTCATATTTATTTGCTCTGTAGTTTTATTTTTAAGCAGATTAGACTGATTTCTGAAGGATCATGTGACACTAAGGACAGGAGTAATGATGCCAAAAATTCAGCTTCGTTCACAGAAATCACATTTTTAAAATATCTTTAAATAGACAACAATTGTACAAATATATTACAAATATTTCTGTTTGCATTTTTAATCAAATAAATGAGCAGTCTGGGTGAGCAGCAGGGATTTCTTTAAAAAAAATAATTTTCCAAAATTAAATAGTATAGAATGTATGCTGCAGAAATTGTAAAAGTGGTACATTAGTTTGCTATAACATATAACATATTTTAAAGACAAGAAAGAATGTTGTGTAATGTTGAGCATATGGTACGTTTAATCCATCAGATGCTAATATAAGCAGAAACAAGCTCATCATTATACATGTACATCATTTAAACGATGATTAAATGATTAATCGTAATGTTATCTTTTGATGTTCATGTCACATTTTCAGTATCTTTTCAAACATATTGTATCTGCACATATATATATATATATGCACAAACACTTCTCCTGCTATCAAACATGCACACACATCTGTCCTTTCAAGTATGTTCTACAGTAGTTCAAATGAAATGAGTAATGTATGTTCTGCTAGGCAAATTAAATACTAATTGTTGTCCCAGTTTTTTCTCCTACAATTCCAGTGAGACCATTGTTGTGAATTTGGCTATTGTATTTATTTATTTTTTGCTTTAAAATATTATGAGACATTTTTTTTGCCATTTACTAAGAGCATTGGATTGGATAAATAATATTGAAATAATATAAATGTATCAGTCTGTAAGAATATGAGACAATTTTTTACACATTGTATAGGAGTATAAAGTGAATTTGGACAACAGCTAAAAAAAAAGGTTTGTTTGCTTATTTATAAATCTTATAAAAGGAATATTATAATTATTTTAGAATATGAAGAAGAATATGAGACATCCCAATAGCGATTCATATTTGTTTATTCATTTGATTTTAGAACCATTTGATGAAATTAGTTCACAAATGGGCTCATATTGAAACCATATTGACGTTAAAGCCTTGTTAAATATTCTCTTCTAAATCTCTAGAGATGACTAAAACAAACTATGCATCTGCCTTTGCCATGTAAAGTACGATCGTTGTGCATCTCTATTCTCTATTAACACAACAGCAATGCCTCTTAGAGGTGTCTTCCTAAACCGTAATTTCAGTGTCCGGTGTCTCTCACAATCTGACAGTCTCACTCCACCCTTTCCAGTCTCACATCGTGATCCACTTTCCTTCTTCCAGACATCAGCCAATTCTGTGAAGCTTGGCCCGGTCCAGGCGTATCACATCCACACTCCATCAGCTCCAGGAAACTCTTTCATTATCTGCTCATCCTCTCAGAAATCTCATCCCGTTGTTATGTGTAACTCTCCGTTTACACTCTTACTTGACTTGGATTGTCTCATTGGCTGTGTTCAGAATGTAATACTAAAGGTTGCATACTCTACAGCTTGAAGGAAAGGTGATTTTGTAATATAATTGAGATACAATGAGAGATTTTATTCATATTTTGAATGATTTTTTGTTTGTTTGTTTGTTTTTGAATAAAATATTTAGTGCTGGGCAATGATTAATCATGATTAATTGCATACAAATTTAAACTTTTTGTGAATATAATATATGTGTGTATTTTTTACATCATTTCGGTTAATGTTTATTTTATAAAACAAACAAACAAACAAAAATATATATATATATTTAATTATTTATTTGGTCCCACTTTATATTAAGTGTCTCTAATACCTTTGTACTTGCATAGTAACTAGATGTGTATGTAGTATGTAACCAGAGTGTAAGTACACACTGGTACATAGTATCTACAGCTGTAATTTTTATGTAACTACACACATGTAACACCCCTCAGAATGGTGTGTGTGTAAGTACAAATGTGTAACAGCACATTGGTAACAACACTTTTTTTCACTTCACTAAGTATTCATGTAACAGAATTACACAGCTACATTTAGTAACAGCAGTATGTATAAGAGTAACTGATACAGGGGGTGTTCAGGGGGTGTATTTGGGTAGGTTTAGGGATATGTCAAGTTGGTGAAGTTGGTGCATCTCTGTAATACCATTGTATATACATGGTAACTCCTCAGGAACTGCCCACTTAATATAAAGTGTAACATTCTGGACACCAACCAAAATGTATATGTAAAGCCTAATTTACTGCCCGCTGCTGTGTAACATCAGAGTAATTACATGCTAAATATATAGCAATTGTCTACTTCTGCAAATGAACAGCTGTGCAAAAACAATAAAACATTTAGATTTAGTAGGTAATTGCTTTCATCTATACCAACTAAACTATTTTTATGGATTTAAATGGGTGCAACAGCTCTTTAAGGAAACAATTGCACTTTTTACAATGTGTGCAACTGTGCCATTCTGAACATCCCTATGGTTTTTATTTAGCTTTGGGTTACTTTTTGACATTTGCAATCTTTTTACTGCATTTGATGTCACAAGTCAATTCTGACACATGATGTTTGTATTTGACAGACTGACATGATGGTGACATAACACTAAATGCACTTTTAATGTCTATGCCGGGGAATTTAGACGTCAATCACCCCATATGACACTGTCGGCTCATAAATATGCGGGGAAGTTATTTAACGCCTTTCAAGACTGCTAATGTCTTTACATGCTTCCATTCCATGGATTCCGGTTATAGAGATGCTTTATTCCCAGAGGAGCTGTGAGCTTCTCCCACTGATGCTTAAGATGCTCTAAATTAGGACAAATCTCGTTAATAGTTCTTTACCAAATTCAGCCCACCCATATTAGCCCTATCCTCCCCATTGGTACGGCTCCAGCCCACACAGAGGCTCGTAATTTCTTGCATAGCTGAAAAAGACACACTCTTCTGAAAAAGCTTAAAATAGAGGCTCAGTACCCAGTGTCTCGCTTACAAGAGCGTCGTCACATTTGGTAGAGATGGTGTAAATGAAAGACAGTAGCGAGGGGAAGGGGTAGAGGAAGTAATATCGAGTTCAGACACTAGTCCATCCATTCTCAGGACCAGAAGCGAGGTAATTAGGACTGCTGGGAGGGACAGAGTGCTCCTCTTCTTCTCAGCAGGTCTTTTTTTCTGAAATGATTTATCTGGAAGGAGAAAATGCTGGAAGCGCCAGTGGGTGGAACAACGCTGGGTTTGATTCTCTGGACCTGGAGCCTCATGCATAAAACTTCACTTTGTTTCCATGCATATCAAAAGTTTGTGCAGAAATGGGATAATATATGCACTTCGATGAAAAAGTGCTGATATCAATATCCAGTAGTTTAAAGGTTGGGCTGTTCTAGCTAACGAAAAAATTAATGCTTTGGTAAATGGACCAATTCTCACTATTAACTAGTTGCTTATTAGCATGTCTGTTATTAACCTATTGGCTGTAGACTCTTAAAAAAAAGAAAACAAAAGGTCAGTGAATGATGTTTAAATATTTTGAGAACATTATTAAAGACCAAGGTACCACTGAACAACATTCTATTAACGTTAGTGGAAGAAAGTTTAAGTTATGAAAATATTATTTCAGCTGTTCTCTGAACATTCAAATGTCTTGGTTATGTGAACATTAAAGGGGTGGTTGACTGGGTTTTTTAAGGCTTGATTGTGTTTATGGGGCTATCTAACATGTGTCAATGCTTTGCTTTAGAAGGGGTCAAATGATGTTGCTAAAAATAACTATTATTTTGTGTATTTGGTGTAATAACACATTATTTTCCACATAATGCACTTTTTTTTTCTCTTCTAAGCCCTGCCTCCTGAAACAGGTTGATTTGTACAAAGCTCATTGTTCTAAAAAAGCCAGATGTGCTCTGATTGGCCAGTTATCCAGTGCACTGTGATTGACCAAATTATGGTAG
>JAUMHI010000073.1:606153-630771 GCA_032359435.1 Enteromius unitaeniatus
CTTGCATTGTGTTCTCTGAGGAGAGTAGGTGACCTTCAGGCCCTCTCAGTGGCCCCTACACATCTGGACTTTGTGCGTGTCTCATCAACGCAGTGTCTCATTCCTTCAAGGAACTAGGGTTATATACATAACCTAGAGACATTTTCTTTTATTGGTCGGATGAAATATGCTAATTTTTGGAGATAAGAATTTTGGGTTTTCATGAGCTGTATGCCAAAATCATCAATATATAATTGATTATTGATAAAACAATAAAAGGCTTGAACTACTTCAGTTGTGCGTAATGAATCTAAAATATATGAAAGTCTAATGTTTATCAGTACATTACAGAAAATAATAATTTTTATCACAATATGCTACTTTTTTGAGAAGGACCTGTATTTTTATGAGACCAGGTTGACTGAAACATATTTAGTTGACTATTTTAGTTACTATCATTAAAAATGTTGACATAAGTAAAATTTTTTTTTTTTTAATGCTTTTATTCAACCGGGCCACATTAAACAAGTGTTATTTTAAAAATGATATTCTGATATTGATATACTGTTATAGTTATATACACTCATACAATCTTAATAGTTATGCAATTATTATTTTGAATTTAGACTTCAGAATTTAGACTGTATGTATATTTCGTTTTATTGTAAAATGTTTTTGTATATATACTGTATATAGATAGATAAATAGATAGATATTTAAGGTTTTTTAAGGTATAATTGACTTAATTGAGTTAAACTGAACAAAAGTAATAGCTTAGTTTTGAACTGTAGTGTGTATTATTGTTTAATCAAATTCATATTCACTAAACATTTTAGCTATTACCCGAGAAATGTTATCTCAGTACCTCTAGTGCCGCAAAACACAGAATTGTTTCTGATCTTTTCATGAGAAGCCTCTTTTTGGGATTATAGCATGAGACAATTAACATAATGTTTTATCTGATCATTCTGAATGATTATTTCTAAACAGGAATTAACACCGTCTCTCTTTGCCTCATGTCTTCATTCATATCATTTCATTCCATGTATTAATGGTTTTATCTGCCATT
Source organism: Enteromius unitaeniatus (assembly GCA_032359435.1). Classification (NCBI taxonomy): domain Eukaryota; kingdom Metazoa; phylum Chordata; class Actinopteri; order Cypriniformes; family Cyprinidae; genus Enteromius; species Enteromius unitaeniatus. Next base: position 607,202 of record JAUMHI010000073.1, read on the forward strand.
ACGTTAAGCCAGTGGCACTGGCAAGTTCAGCTCATTTCATTATGCAAATGTAATTAATTTCAGTGACAATAACTCATGTCTAATTTCTTTGTCTGTCAGAGGAGCAGAGGCCACAGATTGGCAGTCTGAGTGTGTCTGATGTATCTTGGGATAGCTTCAATGTGTCCTGGACCATTGAGGATGGCTCTGCCTTTGACAGTTTTGTGATTGAAGTGGCAAATGCAGCAGGTCCAGAAAGACAGAACCTTTCGGTTTCTGGTGATGCACGTAGTTTATGGATGTCTGGGCTCAGTCCCGACACATCCTATATAATTACATTATATGGAGTGCATCAGGGCTCGATCCTGGGGTCGATCTACACTCAAGCAGCTACAGGTACCTGTGCTTACTTGGATATCCCTGCTGAAAAAGAGGTGCACTTTAGAAGACCTTTGAAACAGTGCTTATTAAAATATACTTCAGGGCAAACTGAATGTAATGTTTTCATTTTTACATAATCACTATATTTAGAATTTAGAATCGTAGTTTAAATGTATATTTATTTTACATATTTAATATACTGTTAAACCTAAGATTTAAGCACTTTATTTTATTAACTATTAACTATAGTGATTCATTGGAATATGTTTTCATAATAAAAAGTATTATTTATTCAATTAGTTTATGTATGTAATACATAATTTGACACTAAGTAAAATAATTCATTATCCTAAATACATTAATATTTTATTAATATTATAGTATCTTCAAGTATGGTTTATTATTGTTATTAATATTTAAAAATATGCACATAGTGCACATTTAGTGCAATTAAGTCCACTTCTTTTTCCTAAGGGATGGGATATCTATTATACCCTTTTTCTCTTATCATTTCTCTATTTCCAACTTCTTTTTTTCTAGTTGGGAGCTGTGGTGTCAAGCAGGAGCTTCTGCACTTTAACGTTTCCTTTTAATTTTCGAATTAATCTTTTTTGCATGGGGCCGTTGAGAATGATGATCAAACACTTAATGGTGTCCATCATAATTTGTTGGTTGTGAAATTACATCTTTTAACAAAGCTAACTGATTGTCACATCTACTGTTCCAGCCACTGTGTTGGTCTGTCCTCAAAGTTGATTGTGTTGGGGTACAGAATATTTTGTGTTTGCATTTATTTCCATCCACTGAAATCAAAGCTTTGTGTTGAACAGTAATCACTGTCCACCATTATACTATCATCCATTTCATCCCACTGCCCAAATGCATGGCACCAGTATCCATCTCAAACATTTACCGCATTGTGGTGAGTTTTGATGAGCTGCAGTGATTGCAACATATTCCATCCTCTTACATGTGATTTCATTTACTTTGTGATCTCATCATCTACTTGCATCATTTTACACATCTTTTGATTTAATATACTTTAGAAACAATGTGCATTGAATAAATAAGGTCCATTTTGATTTTTGTTGATTTTGAGAACTTTGCATGTCAAGGCTTCCAAAACTGTTTTTTCAGTCAAACCTTTGACCTAAAATATTTAAGTAAGTCTATTAAGGTAATATTTTTATTATTTCGCCACATGTTTTCATTTGTACAGGTCTCTGTTGCTGGTTAAATTATATACAGGTAAACTATTGAAAATACATATATTTTTTCCAATAAAAATAAATACAACATTTCTTTTTAGATTTTTTTTATGTTTTAATTATTTTTTTATTTTAATATTATTTCTTAAATTGTAAGTTTTTAATTAATTAAAGGAATAGATTACATTTCTATTATTTAAAAACTTTTAAATTAAAATGTATATTTTAAGTAACAATCTAAGCTTTTTAAAACCAAGAATATTACTTTGCTTAATTATCAATGCTATAATGTACTGTAATAAAAGGAAAAATATTATTTAGCGAACAATATATTTTAAAAAATAAATTATAATCATATTTTTTATCAAATACAATACTATATGAAATAAAATATCTTAACTAATAATTACATTTGATTATTACATTTAATAACAAAACAATTAAATTAATAAGGTATTCATACAGACTGCTTTCTGTATAAAAAGAAACTCATAGGGCATAGCATAGGGCATTATTCTATGTTATTGTTTGGATTATTGAATAATGCGAGATTGGCATGGAAATAATTCAGAATAGAATCCAATCTAGATGCATCTTTTGTGTGAAATGCTTCATATGCACTAACCAATTCTTGTTAACCTGTTTTGACACTACAGTGAACAAAAACAACAGAATAGTCTCTGATTTATTCATAAAAAAATACATTTTGTTTCCTATCCTTTTTATTTTTTGTTCTGCTTTTGTGTTTTTTTTAGTGAGCCCTTTTTGAACTCCATCTGTAGTGTGTAAGCACAGCATCTATACAGTAAACAAAAAACTAGATGTTCCTCTTCAGGAACTCAAGCTGCGTCAATGGGACGCTATGGGAATGCCCTCAGCGTGACAGCTCTGAATCGTATGTGAAATCAGCCAATGATGAATTGGGAGGTCATAGGCGGGTGACGTCACTGGCCAGAAAGCATAAAAGCACGTGGAATGCTGCCGGCAAACTAGCTTTTTGTCATTCAGCAAAGCGCTTTGTGTTACTCGTGTGTGTTTGTTCTAGCTTAAAAGTGTCTCTGTCAGAAAAAGAAAAGAAAAGCCGTGAGGGCGACTCACCATCATACAAAGTGTGTGTTCTTCCGTGCAAGAAAAATATTTTTATGTATGTGTATTCTGCCGGAGAGCGAAACATGTTCATGCAGTTCTCCAATAAAATGAGTAGAGCTGCAGATGTATTGAGAGAATGTTACTATGAAGACTTTCATCCAGGAGGGCTCACTTTAGTGATTAAAAGAGAACCTAAATAAGTGGTTTTCACGGCACTGGTCCCGTTCTAGCCGAGGCTGAGTGGCGTTGGTGCTCATGGATCGCTGACTGACTGCATTGCAGGGGACGAGTCCATATCTCAATCCTGCAGCTCGGGGTATAGTGCTAGCCAGGCGGGTAAGCGACTCGCGCTGCCACTTCATCTTTAGATCAGCGGCAGTGCGAGTCACTGCTTCAAGAGCTTCTCATACTGGGGCGATAAAGAGACCGCAGTCTCCTCTGTGCTCACCTTTCTTCATCCTTGGATAGGGGACACAACTCTTAGCCACAGGTCTTTCAACCGAGGTTGTTGAGACCATTCTCCAATCAGAGCTCCAATCTACAAGGAAACTATATACCCTGAAGCAGAAGTTGTTCACTTCCTGGTGTAGAGAACGCCAGCAAGATCCAGTCAACTGCCCGGTTGGTACAGTTCTGGAGTTCTTGCAGACTAGATTCTTTACTGGGGTCACCCACTCTACCTTGAAGGTTTATGTGGCAGCAATATCGACTTACCACGCCTTTCCTGGTGGACACACAGTGGGTAAAGAACCCCTGGTCATACATTTCCTCCACGGTGCGCTGAGGTTGAGGCCTCTGGTACGTTCCTGGGTACCAAACTGGGACCTGGCTGTTGTGTTTGAGGCCATCTATGGGCCACCATGTGAGCCCACAGGGGAGATCTCTGATCGTTTTCTGACGATCAAGACCACACTTTTGCTAGCATTGTGTTCTCTGTGGAGAGTAGGTGACCTTCAGTCCCTCTCAGTGGCCCACACGCATATGTCCACAGAGCTGCCCTGTGGAGAAAGTCAAAGCAATTGCTTGTATGTTTCGGTCCACCTAAGAAGGGGTTTTCAGCGACCAAGCAGACTTTAAGCCGTTGGATAGTGGATGCCTTTAACATGTCATATGAGTCCCCTGGTCTCCCGCTGAGGATAGGAGTCAGAGTGCACTCGACACAGGGGGTGGCGGACTCAGAGGCCCTGCGAACAGGGGTCCACCCCTCACACATTTGTCTGTTTTTATGGACTGGACTTGCGAGCCACTCCGGGCTCTTCTATTCTCATGCCTTAGCTGTGCACAACCACACACTAGGCAGGGATTTGAAAGTCTGGGGGCGTGGGCATCTCGTTCGCTTAGCCTCTCATCGATGCAGCTCGAGTGCCTGAAAAGAAACCTCTCTATGTTACGTATGTAACCCTGGTTCCTTGAAGGCTTCGGCATCCCCTGCCACCGCTCCACTACATGACATGAGCTAGTTTGCCGGCAGCATTCCACATGCTTTTATGCTTCCTGGCCAGTGATGTCACCCGCCTATGACGTCCCAATTCATCATTGGCTGATTTCACAGCCAGATTCAGAAGATTCAGAGCCGTCACACTGAGGGTGTTCCCATAGCGTCTCATCGACGCAGAGTCTCGTTCCTTCAAGGAACCAGGGTTACATACGTAACCTAGAGACGATTTCTGTGTTACTGTACTGAGTACGATATTCATTACAAACGTCATGATCGTGAAACCTAATTTGCTTAAGAAAGCATTTTATGCTTGTATGCAAAAATAAATATGAGCTGTTTGCATGCTGCAGACGCACGGTATGGAAAACAGACCTAATCCAGCAAGCACACTTGAGGTGCATTATAAATCTTAATCCATAATACTAGTCAGTATTCATAGCAATTCTTACAGGAGAAAAGCAAATGTTTCTTATAATTAGTCTGTCATTAGTTTCTCAGCTAAACAGAAATATAAAGGCAAATGATGCATATTGTACAGCGACTGCAACTGCGTTATTCCAATAACCGTTTCTCCTTTTAGATAGCACTCCAATGGTTGGCAATCTGTATGTTTCTAATATTACATCAGAGAGCTTCTCCATTTCATGGAATGCCACGAGAGGAGATATTGAGAGGTTTATCCTGGAGATTATAGACTCTAGCTGGCAGCGGGAGCCAGTCGAATATAATCTGTCACAAAGCACACAGTCGTATGAAATCACTGGGCTACGGCCAACTACTGACTATATAGCTTACCTCACTGGAGTCGTGAAGGGAAGGAGAACAGACTCCGTCAGTGCTGTCGCCTCCACAGGTAACTGCCATTCTCTCCTTTTCTTGCTGCTTTCCCCATTTGTTTATATTGTAAATGATAAATCAGGCCTTAAAGGAGTACAGTAGTTCAACCAAAAGATCGCATTTACTCATGTCATTTCAAACCTGTATGTATTTCCCTTCTTTATATGTTGCAAATGGCTCTAAAATGGGTCCATATGTCTCAAGCACTATAAGTACTCTGAAGTCATATGATAGCTTTGTGTGAGAAACATGCACAATTGAAGATGTAAATCACTGAAACTTTTACCTTCTGCTTGTGCACATAAAAATCTGGTGCCTCAAGATGTTGCGTCAGGTTCGTGACAGCGACTTAATGAAGTCTATTACTCACATCAAGAACCAGATAGCTAATAGAGAACATTCTCTTCAAGTACTGTTAGTACAATGTTTATTCAAAGTTATATGGTCTATAATAATTCTCAAAACGTTAGCACAAAAACAGTACAATGCTCCTACAACATTTTTTTTTATATATGGGGAAAATAGTCCACAAGATGTTTCCCAGCTAACAAAAAACAGTTTGTTCTCACAGTGTTTTGTTAACATTTTCATTAAGCTATTAAAACATTAGCAATGTTTAAAATACACTGTCTACCGTTACATTTATTATTTATGGAATATTACTGCTGAATATTCTCTTATTGCTCATAAATGGTGTATAAATAATTGAATTTAATTTTGCACATATTTAAAGATAGATAACATGGAAGGAACACTCTATTAATGACACTGGAAGAATGTTTGTTTGAAAGAATCTGGATTAGCCAAATGTCCTGGTTAGTTGGGTGACATGAGGCTGAGTGAATGATTTTTGGGTGAACTATCCCTTTAACCAAGGCTGTCTGTCAGTTAGTCAGTTAGCATGGACAGAACGACAGAGAAAGAGACACTAAATGAATCGTCACGGCTGGCTTTTTCCCTCCTGTAGCGGCCGAGCCTGACTTGTCTGGGCTAGTTGTTTCAAACATTACCTCAGACACAGTGTCGCTCTCCTGGCGGACAGGAGAGAAGGTGTTTGATAATTTTATAGTCGAGGTGAGAGAGTCTGCTTTGCCCACGCAGGCAACGGGGCGCACCTTGCCTGGAGGTGTTCGCTCCACGGTCCTGACCGGCCTCCGAGGAGACACGCAATATCACATCAAGCTGTACGCCACCTTTGGTGGCACAAACACAGCTGCCCTGACAACTTTAGTAACCACAGGTACACCAGCGCATGCTTTGACTTCTCAGATCATCAGATCAAAAACTAGCATGCATTTTGCTAGGTAATGTCTATGGCATGTTATTGATTAGCATAGGACTAACGTTAGTGTAAATAGGATTGAAAAGATTTGCTTCCCATCCATGAGTGCTTGCACAAGATTAGTCTGTTAGTCATTTGAAAAGTTAAGTGTGCGTGTAATATGTCATGTATATTTCTGTGCTTTTATAATTTTCACTAGTTTAGTTACTTTAACAACGTACGTTATTTGTTTTTTAGTACTTCAATATTTCTTTTGTTTTCATCTAATATTTATGTTTTAGCTAAGCTTGAATAAAAAAGAAAAAATAATTTTTAATAGTATTAGTTAACAAAAAACATTTTAAATAACTTTTGAATATATATATATATATAGACTGTTTCAACGGCAACATCAACTGGAATTTGACTGGAAACCACAGATGATTTTCGTAGACATTAAAGTAAATAAGCCAGAATATTCCTAACTGTATTAAAACTGCAGTTTCCACTTGTTTCAGCTGTCGTTACGTTACGTAACAATACCCACTACTTTCTTTTATTCATCCAGAGCCGAAGCCTAAACTGAGCCCCATTGTGGTGTCTGAAACACGGCCGAATAGCTTGACGCTGTCCTGGAGCACACTGTCAGGCCACTTCGATGGCTTTGCTGCTCGTGTCACTGACCGTGAGCAGCTGTATGATGTTGTAGAGCTCAGGCTGTCAGGCGCAGAAAGGAACGTTACTGTCACGGGTCTTATGGACTCTACGGTTTATGACATAGTGTTTTATGGTCTGTCTCATGGCCGTCAAACTCCGGCAGTTTACTTCAATACCAGTACAGGTACTGTGCAAGTTTTTCATGCTTCTATCACAACAAACCAGAGCTTTCGACAGAACTAACAATCTTTGCATCCGGTGACGTTATTTATTTATTTAGCATACTTGCATGCATGTAATAATTAACGTTACTTTAATAACTCTAAGGCCTTTTTACACCAAGAGAAAAAATAAATATATTAAATAAATAAATACATAAAAATGTCATGTTGGTGTAAATAGACCATCATTTTCTCTTGTGATTTCCCAGTGACCTGAGATTTTAATTTCAGGCGCATTCATAGACAAAGGATATATTGCAAATGGCTTGTTCAGATGCAGTTTCAGTTTGCAACTTATCTTGCCCTGCTTCAGGAAGGGAAAGTAGTATTTGCAATATGGAAACTCATTTTTGCATCAGTCTTAACTCATGTTGTCTAATGACATTAACATTGCACCCACTGAATGCTTTTATTTGACATGGAGAAACCAAGAACGGAAAGCTCATACAATCATAGCTTAATACTGACAAGCAGTATTTGACAAGTAACAAGCTGTTTTGACCTTGCAATCACTGCAGAATCAGTTAAACATCCTCACCCTGTATTGTCCCCTCCTATAACACTGCGACCACGGAACCCAAACCAATGCTGTACCACGTAACCCAGCGTCATTACCTAGAGTGGAAAAGCTTGCGGTTTCGGATATTACCCCGTACGGATTTCGGGTGTCCTGGGCGGCAGATTCCTCTGAGGGCTTCAGGGATTTTCAGGTAAAGGTGTCAGACTCTGGCCAGCTGCTGGAGCCGCAAGAGTTCGTAGTGCCGGGGAACCAGACTGTACTGGATGTTTTGGGCCTGATCACTGGCATTGGCTATGAGGTCAGTGTGACCGGGGTGTCAGGGAATGGGTTACAGTCTCGTCCAATCACCACAGTGGCTGTTACAGGTACCGCTCTCTTGCTTTTTTTTTTTTTTTTTTTCATTGCACGCCACTCCTTTACATTAAAGTTTCACTGCCCAAGCTTGATAGTTTTTACTTTTTGTTGAATAGCAAAATGTTTTAATGTGTACCATGTTATACAGCTATTGCAGTTTTTTCAGGGGTTGTATGCACAAGACATGTTCCAGAGTGTGATAGTTTCTCTCTGTTACTATGCTGTAGACACACACAAGCAAACACTTTACTATACTTTTAAATGTTCTAAACAGCGGCATGTTGTGGCCTGCTGTTGATTCCTTAGTAATTTCTTTCAGAAGTTAAAATTATATTTGAATATAAATGTTGAAGTTGTCAGTGTAGTTTCTGCGCAAGTAAAGCAAAATTGTCTAAGCCTTAACACATACAGTAATGGATTGTTGCTTCTCAACTCATGTACTACCTACCTGTATACAGCCTTCGAACCACATACATCTACGCTTACACACATATACTGTAAATATTTAAAAGTGTGAGATTTATTTCCAACTTTTTATTGCAGCTAAATACATTTGTGTTTGTTTCTTTAGCTGCTGATTCCTTTGACATTTACAAACTAATTTAGAAAGGCACAAAACTACTAAACTACTAAACAGAAGTCATAGGACACATGCAGATAGAAATAAGAATTGCAGAATTAGATGAACATGTCTTGTGTTTACGTTTTTTTTTAGATGTTACAGTCAGTTTGATATAAGCTTTGGTTGGGAAACTCCTACACAACTCAGCTACCTCCTCAACACTGTCCTTTGTTGCTTTGCCAGGTCTCCTCCATCAATAAAGCATTTTGCTTTGTTTTTAGTGCTGCTTGTAAGAACAGTACATGCTTCACCGGTCCCATTGCCTCAAAAATATGAGCATACTCATCAGTGATGCCTTATTTGAACTGTGTTTTCTACTGTATGGCTGGCAAAACTGTCTAAAAATAAAAATAAAAAAATCTAAGAACGTTGTGATAATGTTCCCATTAAGTTATAAAAAGCTTAGTTCTGAATGTTCTCAGGACTTTCAAACTGTCCTGTTTGTATAAATTGTTATTTTTTTGTATGTTAGAGCAAACATTAAGGGAATGTTACATATTGTTACAAAATGTTACTTTAGAATATTATTTCAACCATCTGAAATAAGTAGCAAGCAGTAACATTTTAAAAAACATTAAACTAAATGTTTCAGATCATTTTAAATGAAGATTCTGAAGATAACATTATTTGCCCACACACACACACACACACACACACACACACACACACATATATATATATATATATATATATATATATTAGTGCTGTCCAATGTAAACAAAACCTTATTTGGATGCGATTAATTGTTTGACAGCACTAATATATAAATAATATAAGCAAACATTATTTGAATATTACTGGAAGGACATTGCCAGAACCTTCCCTGTTAGCATGGGAAGTTTTTCAACTGCAGCCCATATGGAAACACAGTCTTATATGATGCCATAAACCAGTCTTGCATGAAATCACTGTAAAGTGGGAAAGACAGTCTTATGTAAGTGGCATGCATGATTTGCAATGCCATTTAAAATATTAACAGGCATCAAAAGTCATAAAGGGACACGTGTACGTTGCTGCTGTGTGTCCTGGTTTAACTAACATGGGTAGTTCTACTCATACTTGATGCATGTGGAATGCGTGGAGACCGGCAGCACACTCAAGCCTGTCTCAAAGTCTTGTTAAAACAAGAAAAAAGACACATGTCCCTTGCTTGTCAATCAGAGGCAGAGCCAGAGATCGAGCACCTTTTTGTGTCGGACGTCACCCCTGAGAGTTTCCGGCTGGCTTGGACGGCAGAAGACGACATCTTTGATAGATTCGTGCTCAAAGTTAGAGACTCGAGAAAGCTCTCCCACCCTCGAGAGTTCGTTGTGCCGGGTGATGAAAGAACCAAAGTTTTAACGCAGCTTTTGGGGGGAACCGAGTATGAAATTGAGCTTTACGGTGTGACGCTGGAACATCGCTCCCAAGCCGTCACTGCTGTTGCCAGAACAGGTATTGCACTTGCTCCTTTCTGGACTCCAGGGGCTTTCTTGGCTGCTATGTGATGGAAGAAGTGCGATCTTTAACAACTAAGTAACACTCTACATCCTAAACAGGTCTGATCTGTGATGCACAGTGATTTGAAATGTATCTTTTGTGATATATTTCAATCCAGAGTTAAAGTCAACAGCAAGCCATTTTACTTCATGCATTTCAACAGGATAATCTGCTTTACACTGTGAACAGGTTTTGACAGAGTGTTGACTTTAACTTTGCATGCTTTCACTAAGGAACGATGTGTCTGTTCGTGCATCCAGAGGAAAGTGTCCCAATGTTCATTTCACTACTAAACCATCAAGTCTCATCATTGTGGGGAAGCGTGATGTTCATTTGTCCGCATGCACTGAGAACTAATGACTGCGTGTCGGTTTGCGGACAAAATAACATGCCTTCTTTTTGTCCTCGTCTCGCTCCAGGTTAAATCTGTGTAATGCAATTGAATGATTTTGGCATGATTGATCATGTTAAAAATGGAAGCGTTTGTGGATGACTCTTGCACTATTGTGACTAATGAACCTCTCTTTTAGGCCTTTTTTCATTGCACCAGGGAAAGGCCCGCTTCTCCTGCAGTTCAGTGGTCTTTCTTTGTCCGTTTACCAGTGGCTGTTTGAATTAACCTCATAACCTAATGGCCATAAGGACCCTGGGTGGATCATTTTCCCAATTTTGGTTGATGATTTTCTTTCTGTTGCTAAACCTGTATCTGCATTGCTGTCTGGCAGGCCTTGGAGCTCTACGGGACCTTCATTTCTCTGATATCATGGACACAACAGCTGTGGTCTCCTGGACTGTACCTCGATCCCAGCCGGACTCCTACAGAATCACTTACTCCCTGGTCCAAGGAGGCGAGTGCAAAGCATTGATTCTGAGATTTCACAAAAGCATTGCGATTCCTCTGGGATCGATTCTGAGCTTAGTTTTGAACATCAGATGGTGCTGCATGCTTTCGAAAGTACTCTGCTCATTTCCAAACCTTTACACACACTTCAAATTCAAATTTTATTTGTCACATACACAATCATACAGAGTACAATATGCAGTGAAATGATATTGAACTTATATAATTATATAAATATAATAATAAACACTTGAACCTAAACTAATCACAATAAAATCGAGAAGATACATTTTTTTAAGGGTGTTCAAAGTGGGTTGTGTTTATATTAATCCCGAATCATAAAAGCATTCTGAGCTGAGGTGAAATTACACGACTTGGTCGAACTCACAAGCTCTTCTTCTCGAGAGCACCATCTGCTGTTAAAATCTAACATCATGAATCGTTTCCAGAAATAAATTCAATGCATTATGAAAATATCATGTCTTGCTTCTCTTTGTGTTTTAACAGGTACTCCTCCCATGGTCCTGGAGGTGGACGGGTCACAGTCTCAGGTGTCCCTGACTAATCTGATTCCTGGAGAGGTGTATCAGGTGTCAGTTATTGCAGTGAAAGGTCTGGAGGAGAGCGAACCAGTGTCAGACACTTTTACAACAGGTTTGTTTAGTAACTTAAGATAAGCATCACTTTAAGAATTGAGACCGACTAAACTGAGACAGTCTCAATCCAGAAGAACTGTGTCCACGTCTCCAAGATGAAGAAAAAAACCTGGAAAACTCCAGTACAATGTTCAATGTTGCAGACACTCATGTAAAAATGCTGTAAAATGAGGATGCTTTGAAAAAAAATTTTTATAAATAGACTTAATTTATCAATTAACTTCTAATAACTAAATCAAATAAATATTTTTGGTAGAACAAATTTTTAGGTAGGTTTTTTTCTTCATCTTGGAGACGTTGGCCCAGTTCTTCTGGATTGAGTCTGTCTCAGTTTTTTTTGCTGAAAATACTAGAAGCCTAAGACTTTGCAAGGTACTGTAAATTATATAAATATCATGTATGAATGATAGAAACATATTTAATATATAAATTATATAAATAAATGAATAAATATACTTTCATTATTTTATATTTATTTTATATTAACAAAATAATGTAAAATAAGTTTATTCTTATTCGTTCACAAAAACACATAGCTGAATCTCAATAAAATGTTTCTAACAATTTAAAAAATTTGTTAGAAAAAAATGTTGAAAAAATGAAAAAAACAGAAAAATGTTTTTGTTTCATTGTGCATTCCAGTTAATTTAAATTAAACTGCAGTTGAGTTGATTAGGTTAAAAAATAGCTTAAAAAATACAGCTAAGCTAAACTGAATAAAAACATGATTTTTGAAAAAAAACAAAAAAAAAACATAAAACATTAAAAAATTAAAAACATCTGTTTTTGTATATACACTCTTCATATATATATATATAATCATAATAAAAATGTGATGTGCATTCAAGACATGAAAATATGTAAAACACATAATATAAATGAAATTATATTTAATTATATTATTAAATAAATATACTTTACATTTATTTAAAATATAACAATAGTTTTTTATTTTATTTATATTTACAAATTAATTACATAATATCAAGTTTCATTATATATATGTGTATGTGTATATATATATGTATATAAATATGTATGTATAGTATATATATATATATATATATATATATATGTGTATATATAACTTAAAATGAAGTGTATTTTATACAAATAACACTGTAACAAAGTAACATTTTTGTTTTCGAATGTATTATTTTCTTATTTCCTCCAGCCCTGGATACACCAGGTAGCCTGACTGCTGTCAATGTCACTGACACAAAGGCGCTGTTGCTGTGGCAACCTGCCGTGGCGACCGTGGATGGATATGTGATCACATACAGCGCAGACACCGGTGAGGAAACTCCTCTGTTGCTCTATTTTGGGGGTTTTTATTCACGTTTGACTCGTCTGCAATGTCTCTGCCGCTGCTCTCCCTGAGTAGTTTTAGATATCTCAGTATGGTGTGTGGACACTGACGTGTCAGCAACCCAAAATAAACCCGCATCTGTTGTTCAGTTGTTATTTGTCCTCTTTTTTGGTTGTGTAGAATCATTTCTGATTCTTGTGTTTTTCTGCACAGTGCCGCCGATATCAGAGCAGGTTTCTGGAAACACGGTGGAGTTTGAGATGAGCTCCCTGGCTCCAGCAACTCAATACACTGTGAATGTTCACGCCATCAGAAACAGAGAGAAAAGCTCTCCTGCGACCACAGACTTCATCACAGGTGAGAGGAGCTTCAGCCATTACTGCTGCTCCAGCGCCCCCCGCAGGCTGAGCTCTTACAGTAGGGCACAGAGGGCATTAAGACAGTATATCCACATCAAGAGAATTTACAAAAGTGATATTATGTCCATAGAAAGCACTAGTAGTGTAAGTAAAGTGTCCACTTTTGAGGTTTCAAATAAGTTTTGGGAGAATTGTGTCTAATGTCAAAATTTGATTGATATAATATTACATCGTCATACTGTGTAACACAATATTTATGTAAAATTCAAATAACATGCTTATACTGATGTACATATTAAAATATATAAAAAAAATAGGAGGGCAGATTAATTTTTGTGTTTTATCCTGGATAATATCATTCATAAATGCTGACCAACGCATTTTAGCACTTTTTCTCAGCAATTTCGTAGATATTCAAAAATATATATATATTTTCTCTCATAATGCACTGAAGAGAGATACTTACTTTTCCTCACCACAAACGCTGTCGTTCCCCTGATGCTCAAAATTATCTAGTCTCATTCTGTCTACTAATGCTGAGCTTCTGAAACTTTAATGATCGATTCAGTTTTTTATTTTTTTCCTGCTCAGTCCTAAGTCATCTTACTGTGTGAATAACTGTGTCTGTGAACTGATATAGATTTGGATGCTCCTCGTGATCTGGTTGTCAGTAATATTCAGACAGACAGCGCTCTTCTCACCTGGACGCCGCCGCGGGCCGCCATCACCGGATATATCCTGACCTTTCAAGCGTCTGACGGCGATGTCAGGGTCAGACATTTTTCACATACTACTAACCTTCACATAGTTACCCACTTCTGCTGCTGAGTGGTATAAAAATACAGGCCATATAAAAGTACTGTTCAACCAAAAGTCAACTCGTGTTTGTTTACAAACCTGTGTGACTTTTTTTCAACTATACTGATAGAGCCGATACACATTACTTTTTTTTTTTTATTTATATGGCTCAAGGCACAGTTTGAACATCTGGAGAGTTTTTTAATTTTACAAATTCTAGAATTATATTTTTTTTTTTATATGATTAGACAACAACAATCATCATCATAAGTCATAATAATAATTAAAATAATTACATGTTTTATTTGTAATGCAGCTTATAGCTTATAATTAGTGCTGTCAAACAATTCATCACAATTAATTGCATCCAGAGGTTTTGTTTACATTATATATGTTTGTGTACTTTGCAAGTATATAAATACCCACACATACAGCATATATTTTGAAAATATTAGCATGCATTTGCATGTATATATTAATAGTCATATAAATTATACATTTATTTTATATAACATATGTAAAGAAATACATGCATGTGAGTGTATTTATATATATATATATATATATATATATATATAGTACACATATTATGTAAACAAAAACATTTATTTTGCTATTAATCATTTGACAGCACTGCTTCTGAATGATTAAAATAATACATAATGACCCAGTTTCACAGACGGGGCTTAGATTAAGCCAGGACTAGACATTAGTTAAATTAAGATATTTGAGCAACTTTTACAAAAATGCCATATAACAAAATATTACAGGTGTGGATCTTAACACAGAACAATGACACTGACATGTCAGAGCAAGATATTTTCATCTGAGACAGCTCAAACATGCAATTTAGTCTGGGACTAGCTGAAGCCTTTGTGTCTGTGAAACTGGAGGTATATGTGTTGCATAACATTAATTCTAAACCTTTATTTAAAAGGTGAGTTATTTTTACTGATATTCAGGTCATAAGTGCTATATGTTGACACAGGAGCTGAATCTAGATGCGTCTGTGACCTCACACACTCTGTCTGAGCTGAGAAGCAGCACCGAACACACAGTCAGACTGCAGGCCGTCGCTGAGGATAAGAGGAGCACACACATCAGCAGCATCTTCACCACAGGTCACTGCAGATCACCATCAGATCAAAACTGATCATTCTTACCGCCGTAATCGATTTCAAAATAATAACAGATTCCAAGGCAATGTTTCTCGTTTTTGCTCAGTTTAAGTCATAGTATTAAAGTAACTAAAAGAAATAAATATAATAAAGTAAATTAATAAAAAATTGAAAACTAGAGGTTAATAAAAAACTGTAGCAAAGACTATAATAGTATATTAATTATTCTACATATCTCGTGTTGTCAAACAAATTAATCGCATCCAAAAGATTTTTTTCGGTTTACATAATATGAGTGTTATATATATATACTGTATGTTTGTGTTTATACAGTAAAACCATAAAAATCATACATGTAGTATGTAAGCAAAAACGTATATATTTTTGATGCAATTAATCATGATTAGTCTTTTAACAGCACTAAAAATAACATTCTTTGTACATCATTACTTTTGTTCTTGTAATATTTAATTAATAATATTAATGCTACACAATATACACAGAATGCAATTCGAAACACAGACACAGAATAGTTTTTTTCTTTTTTTTATTTAACCAAGTTAAAAAGACAATAATAACCCTCCAATAATTCTAAATAGTTATTTACCGTTTTATTGTGCTGTTAGATGTTCTAGTGATCTATATTTGTTATCTGTGTCTGATTGTTTTCTTGATCATATTGTGTGCAGCTGGTATGCGCTACAAAAACGCCAAGGACTGCTCAGAAGCTCTGCTGAACGGAGAGACGTCCTCCGGGCCGTACACCATCCACATCAACGGAGACGAGAAGCAGCCGGTGCAGGTTTACTGTGACATGAGCACTGACAGCGGCGGCTGGATGGTGAGTTTACACAGACTTCTAACTTATATATGCTGTAAGGCTAAACAGAAACGGCAACTTCTGATATTTGAAGGATACTTGCTATTGAGTGACTGCAGGTAAATGTCAAATTATGTGACTATGCGTTACAGTACTTCATGGATAGCTTACAACCTACTAGCTGCGTTTTACCTTAAGAACATGCATTTTAACTGGTGCAACCCATACCTTTATCCTTTAAAACAGCGAATTCAAGATCTTAATATGCAGAAAAAAGTTCTAAGTAGACTGAAAGTTAAAGTAAAGTCACACCTGTTACCGAAGCTCATGGCTTCATGGGTTCAGTTTCCAAGGAATGCATGGACTAATGCTACTCGGGGTGCAAAACTGACACACTTGACCTGTAAAGGATTGCGTCTGTGTCCACAGGTGTTCCTGCGGCGTCAGAGCGGCAAGCTGGATTTCTACAGGAACTGGAGAAACTACTCCGCAGGATTCGGTGATGTGAACGATGAGTTCTGGCTCGGTGAGACTCCACTTTAAACACTAATATCTACTGGATCCATTTCTAAATCTGGGTTTACTGACAGAGATATCACGACTTTGTCTTTCAGGCCTTTCAAATCTTCACAAAATCACCTCGGGCGGTCAGTACGAGTTGCGCGTGGACCTGCGTGACGGACAGGAGAGTGTGTTTGCTGTCTACGATAAATTTTACATCACAGATCCTCGTTCCCGATACAAGATCCAGATCGGTGCATACAGTGGTACCGCAGGTGAATTACAAATTAGGGCACATTATGCTTTTGGTATACACTTTTATCCATTGTCTTACACTAAAAAATAAAGGTTTTCACAGTGATGTGATCATTTCTAAAAGTGTGATCAACATTTTAACAATCAAAAGAACATTTTCCACTGTAAAAAAAACTGATCGGATCAATAAAAAAACTAACGGATCAATGGATGTTAAAGGCTCTTTATGGAACCATCAATTATTTTTAAGAGTATCTCATGCAGATATGAAGATCATTTGATTCTAGCATACTTCATGATGCTGCATTCTTAAGTGATTTCTAATATTGCATGCACAACGATGGCAAAGGTTTTATAATATTTAGCTTGTAATATTGTGTCTTTTTGTCTCTTTTTAGGTGATTCCTTGTCATATCACCAGAACAGGCCCTTCTCCACCCATGACAATGACAATGACATTGCGGTCACTAACTGTGCCCTGTCCTACAAGGGAGCGTTCTGGTATAAAAACTGCCATCGAGTCAACCTGATGGGGAAATATGGAGACAGCAGTCACAGCAAAGTAAGTCATATTCTCCATTTACACATCATGAATATGAATAGGTAGAACTTTACATTTTTTAAAGAAAGATTTTTAAATAAACATTGACTAAGACAAAAAAAGAGGTATTTTTCATGGTAACTCCAGAGTTAGTTCCATCTAACATAAAACTATTATGAAATATCTAAATACTAGATTGAAAAGCTATTTCAGTTTCTAATTTTCATTTAGCTTAAGTTTTTTTAAACTGTAAAATTACTGAAAATAAAAATAAAAAATAAATGAAATTACTAAAAATGTTAAGTGTTACTACAAATTAAAAGTATTTTTTATTGATTTGAATAATGTAGTAGTTAATTAACTTAGATTAATAAACACGGTAGAAACATTTATGGAAATATAATCCATAAAATGTAGTCCAAGTATATGGTTTTTACGTTCAGTAACGCTACTGATCCCCCAAATAATGTTTGAGTGCAGTAATGATATACATTTAAGGACTTTACACTCCTTGATATACAACAGTGTAATGCTTTGTAACATATTTAAATGAAATGAAACTATTTTAATTCACAGGGCATCAATTGGTTCCACTGGAAAGGCCACGAGCATTCGATTCCATTCGCGGAGATGAAGATCCGGCCGCTCAATTTCAGAAACTTGGAAGGCAGACGGAAAAGATCATAGAATTTTAAATGTACCTCTTTCTCTTTTCTCCTAAATCCCACACATCTCTCTTCAACAGCCCATTAGATCTCCTGAGTGAAACATTTCTCTGCCTTCCATGTCAACGCCAACAAACTCTGTTTCTTTAGACCTGTGATATGTTATAATCGGCCGTGATTGGTGGAGGGTTTACATAAGCTTAGTAAAAACAGGCAGTGTCTTCCTCAACTGACTCATTCCCACGCTCAGGTCTGACACACAGTAGCCAGGATGGTGCGAATAAGCGTGTGCATTTTGTCAGTTTTCAAAATGTGATTTGTTTTCTGAAAGGATTGTATGACAAGCCAGATTTGCGTACTGATGTATTATTGATCATTTGTTTTCAAATTTATTTTTATAATGTTTTCTTTTCCCCCATAGAGTCCTCAGTATCTATAATCCCTAAAAAAGTGTTGACTATCTCTTCTCCTGGAATGTCTAAAATTGATCTTCAACAAAATAGGAAATAAAAATGTAATTTGTAATGTTGGGACATTTATGTGTTGTTAATTTTTCCTTACTTGTCCAGATAGATAGATAGCTGTGTTTTTAAATAATAATGTTCTATTTAATTATGAGTAATATTACAAAATAATAGTAATTATGTTCATTGTTAAAAAGCATATACATGTAATCGATCGTACAAATTTGGAATTATTTAATTGTTAGCTGTTAAATTCTCTTTAAGAATTAAGCATTTATTAAGAAACTCTCAGTTAATTTTCATTATATATATTTTTTTTTAATTTTAGTCATTTGGCAGATGCTTTTTTCAATCACTCTGAAATGTGTTTCTAAAACAGCCAGCAATGTTAATTATGCATAACAACATGTATGCAACCATGAGATTGTAAAATATCAACAGTAGTCAAGGTCAAGGTTTGTGAAATGTATTTTTTCTTTTTTTTATGTTTTATGACCATTTTTGCATCTTACATAGAAACATACTTGGATAAAATTAAAAAAGGTAAAGGTACAGGAAAAACATCTTTCTAAGTAGTGGAAAAAAGCGAGCAGTCAAAATCAACTTGAAATGAAGTTTTGGCATTGATTATTATAGCTTACTTTTTGGTACATACAACACTGAGTAACGTTTGTTAGCCAGAATAATTAAATCTCTCATTCAAAAGTAATAAAATGCTTTGAATCAGCAGTCCATAGTTACGAATTCTACAAATCAGTAAGTTTATCATTTGCAATTTAATATGCTTGGAAAAATTCGCCCACCTGGCACAAATCTCAATTTAGAAAGAGAAAAATAATAGAGTGAAAGTTTGTGTTTTTATGACATTGCACATGTTGAGTTTGACATACATTCAATCCGACAGATCATTATCTAATAACTCTAACAGCACTTCACTATGCATATTTGGCACAAATAATGTCACAGAAACACAGTATAACATATCTTTTTTTTTTAAATGTCTGGTATCATTTATTTTGTCCCTTTAAATAAATGCCCTAAAGTTGAGCTTTATCAGTATTGCAGTTTTGAGATGAACTATTTCTCCTATCAAGTGATTTAGGTTATCGCAAGGCATCGCATGTACAAATTAATCTGTAATTTACTAAGAAGAAGTTAAAATTAGTTTTAAACCACCATGACTGCACATGTACAGCTATATAAATAATATGCATTAAATATAATAAAATAGATGTCAACTGTATATACATTTACTGTATAAAGATCCCTCATTTTGAGAGTTTATGGTTATATCTAAAGATACATATATCGATCGCTTATATAGTATGACTATATCGATATCTGCTTTTATTTCTTAAGGATAGAACCAGTGTATCATATAAAATAATAATTGTTATGTTTAATATTTATTTTATCCATCTCTAAAGTATGTCAGCAGTGGTGTCGTCACTCACTGGATGAGTAAACTGTGTGCGATAAATATCATGTGCATTTGCAGATTGAGGCCTCCCATGCACAGAGAAGTTTCAATAGTTGTCATAACTGGTTTAAAATCGGTGGATTCTGGTTAGCTCGTTACACCCCCAATGCCAAATATAAAAGACAATTGTGTAGCAAAAGTTTTCAAATGCTTGGTCCTGTGTAAACATCTCAGTTTAGCCTAGAAAATACGCAAACTGCCTCGTACGCTGCGTCGTTTGGCAGTGAGAAAACTCGAAAAGGAATCAAATACAAACTCACACTCCATGAAGCCGGCAAGCACTACAAACTCAAGCTCCGATGTAGCATGTAAACTGTAGAAATACTCCTATTTACAAAAGCAATAACAAGACTTGTCCTCGGTTCTTATAAATATACAAAATGCAACGTAATAACTTGAATATTCATGTGCACAGGACTCCCGCCTGGGACTGTTTATATTTCACAGACACCTACGGTAAGATTTATACCATTTTACCCTTAAGCTTCAAACTATCTTCCACAGATGTATCCAAACACAGATTAAAGGAAATCCACCATCATGACCCTCACTATACTTACTGTGTGACAATTAAAGCCCCCTTGACCCTCGGAAAAAAAAAAAGAAACAGTTTAGCACTACAGGAGCACAATTTATCCACTTAGCAATGACGTGTGCTGACTATATTTTGTGGTCGTTGACATGCAAATTGCAATTTATAAAAATGCTACGCGGCGTGTTTGTTTATTAAATTGTCTAATTAGAAGATGCATTCAGCTACTGATAATATTAGTGCATTTTACCGCATTGAAATCCATTTTCTACCTACACTAATTAGTACAGTAAATGCAAAAAAGCCTATGTTGTGCTGAAGAGCTTAAAGGAATAGCTGCTGAAAATGTACTCCCACCTCAGGCCATTCAATATGAAGATGAGGGTTTCTTCATTGCAACAGATTTGGAGATGTTTAGCATTACGCCGGTTTTTCAACAATGAATGCTCTGCAGTGAATGGGTGCCGTCAGAATGAGTCTAAAACAGGTGATAAAAACATTACACAAGTAATCCACACCAGTCCAGTCCATCAGTTAATGTCTCATGAAGCCAAAAGCTGTGTGTTTGTAAAAACTAATCAATCAAGACATTTTAACCTCAAATCGCAAATGCTTTTGGACAAAATACGAGTCCATAATTCATAATAACGCTTCCTCCAATGAAGAAATCCTGTCCTGTTACCAGTTCACATCAAAATCCACCCACATATTGGTTTAGGACTTGGTTTTTGGCTTGTTAACAGTGTTCGATCTGTGCTTATTTCTCTCCTGATTTGACTTATTTACTAAAGAAAGCAATATTATGGATGGAGGCCCCATTGAAATGTGAAATGATACGATTTCTTTCAGACATGCAGTTTTTTTCTTTACCAGATGTTAACTGATGGACTGGAGCCGTGTGCATTATTGTGATGTTTTTATCAGCTGTTTGGACTCACGGCACTCATTTACTGCAGAGCATCCATTGCTCAGCAAGTGATGAGATGCTGCATTTCTCTGCTCTAATGAAGACACAAACTCATCTTGGATGGCCTGAGGGTGAGTCAAATTTCCAGCAAATATTAATTTCTGGCTGAACTATTCCTTTAAATTTTGCATTATAACATACACTATGTAACTGGACCGGACTTCACGTTCAATTCCAGTGTTTCACGACCCTTTTTTCCCTATTAAAGCGCTCTACCGACTCTTCCTGGAACTATGCATCAGTGCAACATTTGTGACAGCTTAGCACATGCAGGGAAGTGTGTCTAAACAGACGTCATGGAACAAATCTCCTGCTGTGGTGAAGCAGATCCCGCGTCAGAGGCAGCATCTCACCATGTCGTACGAAAGTAGAAAACCTAAAGGCCAGTGAGGTCCACAATGGCTTTGATGAAGATGGTATCGTCACGTATGTATGAGTTCTTGCCCTCCAGCTTGGACAGCGGACAGAAGAGCGGGCAGCCGCTGGCGATGTTCATCTCGCTCACGGGCCTCTGGAATGAGGAGGAAGTGATGTCGGGACGGAAAGCGTCGATGATGTGCTCTCTGTTACTCTGGTCCAGCAGCATCAGCGTCACCTAGAGAGAAGAAGAAGTGTAACTAACTGCAGCTCACAAACACATAACAGTGCATGCACTTTGAACTAGGCTGGGTTATAAAGAGTGTAGTAATTGGTTATTTCATTTCCCCCACCTGCATGGCATTAGTTACGCCACAGAATGTTAATACTATTCTTAATATTAAAATAGATAATACAATATATCATTTAATAACATAAAATATATTGCAGTTTAAGTATTTATTTTAATCATACTGTTAATATACTAGTTTTATTTTGTGTTATTATTGACAAATCAATTAATCTATTATGTAGTCACAAAAAAATCACTTAAATTTCCCATACATATATATATATATATATATATATATATAATTAAAAAATGGTCATATTTATTAATTTTGTTATTATTGTTTTATGTATTCACTGTTAAAAAAAGTATTATAATATATGCATTATCACTGTAAAAAAAATCACCAATTTAAATTTTTAATATTCAGTCCAGTTGCTGCCTTAAACTTTTAAGTATAATCAACTTGCAAATATTTCATACAAATCATTTCAACTTCAATTGCATGAAATTGCACCATAACAATATGGTTTATTTTTTATCAAGACTTTTTTTCCATTGGAAAAAAATAAAATGAATAAAAACTCCTCATCGCAGCTTTAAAACAATTATGATCCTGGAGCACAAAAGTAGTCATAAGGAGCTTGGGTACATTTGTAGCAATAGCCAAACATTTGGGTCAAAATGTATAATTTTCAAGTAGTTGTATCTTGGCCAAATATTGTCCCATCATAACAAACCATACATCAATAGAAAGCTTATTTATTGACTCATGACTGGTTGTGTGGTCCAGGGTCACAATTAGCATTAGTCTGAAAACAAGCAGTGAACAAAATGGTGATGTACCTTCTGGTTGAAGGGCCATTTGAGCAGCGCGTCACTCATTCCTCTCATCACTACAAAAAACAGCGAGAGATGCGTTCCACGACCTGTCCCGTCACCATTCAGGTAGATCCGCAGGCACATCTTATAGCCGTACTTACTCGTGTAAAATGCTGAACAAAACCAAAGAAAAAGTTGGTCAAAATATATTATTGACCAATCAGAAAGAGTTACTGAGTCTGTTCTGAGTAATGTGTTTTTACCGGGTGAAAACATGGCAGGCGCCCGTCCAGCAATGGCATCTTGTCTCTTTTTAGTGAAATCTGATATCCGCCAGATGAAGACACCGTCAAACGTGGTGGCAGACATCTCCCGCAATCTGCCCTCCATTTCAGCCACAGTCAGGTCTTTAACACCCACCTGCCGCTCCAGCTGCCGAACCTACATGAGACCAAGAGGGACAATGGGCCACAAAACCAATTTTAAGTAGTACAGGTATTGTATGGGTCAAAATGGTTGTTTTATTATGCCAAGAATCATCCATGAAGATATTGTGTAAATTTCCTACAGTAAATATATCAAAACTTAATTTTTGATTAGTAATATGCATCTCTATTTTGATTTTTTTTACACCCTGAGATTCCAGATTTTCAAATAGTAAATATATCAAAACTTAATTTTTGATTAGTAATATGCATCTCTATTTTGATTTTTTGTACACCCTGAGATTCCAGATTTTCAAATAGTTTC
>JAUMHI010000073.1:635553-652792 GCA_032359435.1 Enteromius unitaeniatus
AAAGACTCGGAGGCGATTGGTCTCTCATGCGAGATCCCATATGTAACGTCGAAGTGAACTCGACTGAAGGGGAACCTCTGTTCCTTGAAGGAACAAGACACTGAGTCCAAAAATGCTTTGGCAATGCCTCCAGCGTGACCACGCTCTGAAACTGCTATGCAAACCGTCAAACGAAGTGCAAACGGACCAGGAAGTATAAGAACACGTGAGAATCAGTGCACGCCAGCCCTCAGGCATGAAGCAAGCGCCCAGGAGATGGCGCAGGGGGTGTGGCAAAGGACGCAGTGTCTCGTTCCTTCAAGAAACAGGGGTTATATTTATAACCCTGAGACGTTCCTTTTCAGGAACTCGAACTGCGTCCAAAAACTGGTCCGACTTCCTCCAAAGAGCAGATCTACAAATGTAGATGTCCAGTGCTTCGTAGCTCTTCCTGGTCTACCTCCCTGCAGGGAGGTGGGCAAGATGCCTGAAGTACTACTGGCTGCGGTGGTACTGAAGGGACTTTAGGGACATAACCCGCTCACGGGTAGAGGAAACTTTAGCCAAACCAGGCGGGACAGTAAACTGGGTCCTGATTATGACTATTACACCATGAAGTGAAGAGTCTCCACTTTAGTGCATATAATTTCCTCATGGAAGGAGCTCTGGATTGTAGTGTAGTCTGAACAACCTCGGTTGACAAACCAGTAGCTATGAGATGCGCCCCCTCAAAATCCACACTCGCGGCAACATCGAGTCCCTCAAAACCAGGCCCAACTCTAGGTTCCGGGGGCAGCGCGGGATATACTTGTTAGACAACGAGCTCGCTAATGACTCCTCGGAGACAGAGCAAAAGGCTGGCTGTCTACACTCACCACATCCAGCTCCTCGGAGGAAGAAGAGTGAAGTGCAGACCGCTCTCTCTCGGGAGAAGTAGCCGGTATCAGCGGCGCTCCTATACCCAGAGAGATGCCTGTGGATCTGTCTGGTTAGGCATAAGATAGGGGAATTACCCGTCTTAATTCCTTCCATAAGATCAATTTGCTTTTAGCATACACTTCTGAAAATTCTTGCCAGACATAGTCTTTTAATTTTTAAACTAGAAAGTCTGAACAGAGAAATGAACGACAGTCGCATAGAGAGCGCTTGCTGAATGAATGAGGCTGGCGTGCACTGATTCTCACGTGCTCTTATACTTTGTGGTCGGTGACGTCACCCAAGGGTTTGTTTGACGGTTTGCATAGCAGTAACAGTGGCATTTTTTCATATGGAAACTTTTGTGTTAAAAATATTTTAATTTTCAATCTGGCCAACTTTGAAACTATTACTGAAACCATTGTTTACTCTGTTGTCTGCCAAATTATAGCAATTCTCCTACCACTTTCAATTAATTATACATTTCACATTTATCAAAAGATACCATACATATTAGAACCAAAAAATTACAGTTTACTTTATTGTCCAAAATGAAACACATTTTTAAAATGTTAGTGGAATATATCCATTCATTTAATATATTTATGATATTATGAATATATTTTTGTGATGATAGTAAAACCACAAATCATCAGTTTTTCAGTGTGTATGTGGATGGTTTATGTTCATGACCAGCTGTGTTCTTACATTGGAAACTTCACTGTGAAATACATTATTAATATGACTTCCTGGTAAACAACCATCTCTCTGCTGTGAAAATAGTTTATACACAAATTCATAGAACTTGAAAGTGAAACCAATGTTTTGTGCAATTTAGTTTATTTCTAATAAAAAAGCCCTCAAAAAGTGATGAAAAAGAAAAATGCACTAAATATTTAGTTCTTTACAGAACAATATGATGTACAGGGAGAAAAACGCTTTTCTCTTTATTTGTGTATTTCTGTCATGCACCTTTTCTGTACAGTAAATGTACTGATATTGCCATTCTGCTTACTAAAAATATTTATACGTAATAATAAATGTATATATAAATATAAAGCTTGAATTTTAATAGTAGTTGTGCAAGTAGTCCCTGCTTCAGTTGATTTAATTCTCGAAAATGTTGGTTTCTCGCATCCCTAGATATAACTCTTACCTGATAACTGAGCAAGCACTTGTTGAAGGATGTGTGTGTGCTGTTTTTCTCTCTCCTGTTTCCTCTGAGGCTCGCTTGTAGTTGACGGTGTTGTGTTCGTCTGAACAGCCGGTGTTGGGATATTTTCGGTTTCGGAGATTTTCTATTGTAGTGGGCGGAGTTATCATGAATATTCATGAGATTACCTGACTTGTGATTTTCTGACTTGTACTTCACAAAAAAGTAGTTAAATATATTTTCAGCGTTACGCTAAACTGCATTTATTTATCATTTTGTTAAAGTTATAAAGTATAAATGTATATATTTTGTGTGGGATAGAAAGTAAACCGTACAATGGTACAATGATACAAATAAGGAACTGATTTGATGCTAAGAAAATCATTTTATTTACAAATGTTAATGAGTGTGCTTTGTGAGGTTTTTGTTCACCATCTGCATTTATTTGAATAAAATATAATTGTGAAATATTCTCTAGTCAAGATCCTTCATGGATCTTTTTAATAAGCTCAAGAAACATTTATTATTATCATCACAGTTGCAAATGGAAGCGAAACCATTACACAATGTCAGGATTCCTTGATGAATAGAAATAACATTATGAAGCTTTTGTTATGATTTTACTATTTTGTAAAAAATAAAAAAATACCAAAAAAAAATCATGGTAATCCCAAACTTTTGAATGGTAATGCCATGAATCAAATATCAGAATCAAGTTTTTTTAGGCTACATATATTAAACATAATCTTAGAAGCATAGCTTTATTATTTTCTACAACAGTTTCAAAAAGAACATTTACATTACTCTCTTCTCCTATGTTGTCTTGTTTTGGTGTGAATAAGATGATCATAAGCCCGAGATGAAGCCAGTGGATCAGTTTCAGGAAATACATTCATAATCCTGTGAAACATTTTTGACTGTTCACATTAGTAAGCTAGTGTGTGTTATTGTCTGTAATAATTTCAACAAAGCATCTGACTTCATATTCCAGTTTCCATGACTTGAAACGTATTATATAAAAACGAGGCAAAATATGGAATATTGTTTAATTATGGTTTCATTGAAAGTACATAATGTAATGCAAAGTAAATAATTGACACTATTGCAGATGCCTGCAAAGAGCTGATAATTGCTGTTGTTACTCTTACAGGACGATCAAATCTGTTTAATACTGACCAAACATTTTATTCGAATTAAATTCACCTTTTTGCGATAGAAATGCTACAGCCTATTTATTTTTTTAAACAAAAACGTAGACATCACAAACCTCACTAAAATTATCCCTGGTTTTATCGTAGTAATATATAGCCATATAATCATACTCTCTCATAATCCCAATTCAACAAAACACCATTACTTTACATTCCTAGATAACAAATACTTAGCCAAAACAAAAATGACTGCATGCAAACAACACATGTTTACCGGTTTGTTTTTCAAAGTTTACTTATTGATCAACTTAAATTTATGAACTGATTTTTAATAATTCAGTATATCTGAGGTATTATTAAGCTCCTATTTTATTGGTGTCCGATAAATTATTCTCATGGAAAAAGTGTGTCCTTCAAGGTAACAAACTATTAGGTTGGAACAGTCTTCAGTCTAAAACTCAACGTTTATCAAGACTTCATTACGAAATAAAGATATGAGTGCAAATGTTAATTTAGCACTTTCCTGATCAGGCATCATCCTTCAGATCTTCACACATCTCTAATCATAGAGATTTAACAGAGATTTTTCAGCATAAGATCAACAGTACTGCAGAACCACTTAAAAGAAAAGAATAAAAGCTACAATAACACACAAAGTCATCATAGATCAGCACATGTACCTAAACAACTGACAGCAAAAAGTGAAATGTCACAATGCATGCTGGGTACCATAGTGAGAAATTCCCAGCATGCAACATAGCACGAATGTTTCTTGATTCTTACTATTTGGTTAATTGATTTTTTTATTTATTAGATTAGTGTGAGATTCTTCTGCTGATATGAGTGTGTCTCTATATCTATCAGACATTGTAACTCACATTGCAGTAACAATGGGAAATGTTCAGTGAATACTAAATGCAATACCTGTTAGTAAACCATCAAACGGTGTTAAACACACTGTCACAGCAACCAAAGAACACAAATAATTAACAATAAGAGTTAAGAGCCCAGCTAATGTCTACACTAATCACCATTATGGTGACTTCAACTAAAACAAACATTAGATTGAAACCCCTGTTAATTCTTAGTGAGAAAGTCAAGCTGGTTAATTATGAGTAATAAGTGCAGCTGGTGATGCTGTTTGTGGAGTTGTTTAATTCTCCTCTGCTGAGATCTTCAGAGATCTTATCTTCAGTTGAATTCATGTGGCTGCAGTCAGTTGTTGTTGAGTCATGATATAGTAGTTAATAGGATTGGGAATATCAACCTTTCCCTCCTCAAAAATATTGAGTGCATGATGCCCCTGATTACTGATATTATTTAACTCTTGAAAACGTTTGCAATACATCAGTAGTGTTTTGAATATGCAGCAATGCCATCTCCTGTGGCACATAACCCAGTAGTCATGTGACCTCTGTAAGTCTGCTGATCATGTGATTTCTTTACAACTCACATGATTTCCGTTTCCATAGACAAACAAACTGAACAATTTTATTTTTTGAACGTTTTGTTGAAGATTTAGTTACACAGACACACTGATTTAGATATGTCCATATTTAACAAGCCGAGTTGAATCAGATGTTTGGATTAGTGGGACATCTAAACGTTTCTGGGACTGGAGTTGAGAAACACTCATATGAAGATAAATAAATAATAAATAATAATCTAAAACTACTAGATTAAAGTCACAATATTTCGAGAATAAAGTCGAAATTATGAGATTCAAGTCGAAATGTTACGATAATAAAGTTTAAATGTTTCAAGAATTTAAATGTTTCTAAATATAGTGCACTTGCAAATGACCCGGATTGAGAGAAGACCACCGGAAATTCGGCATATTTGAATATAGCTTCATCTCCCTGAGATGAGATCTAAGAGCTCAACCGCTTAATATCAAGAAAACGACAGGCTATTTATTAAAAGACTGCACAGGAACATCCTTAGATCATCAGCTCACACACTTCGGGGGGTGCTGTAGCTCTCTTATTTAACCCTTTTTAATAAACTATTAAACATTAGTTATTAAACATAAACATTAACTATTATTAATGACATCAATGATGTGTTAATAGGTTAACAATAAATAACTATTCATAAGCTGTTTTATTCATACTAGCCTATAATACAGTAAATGATTGATATAATGCACCCAGCAATCACAATAATGTTCTGCTTTGTTGCTTTTGATATAAAAGAGCACATCTTTCAAATGAATGTGTCTTTCCTCTTTGTTTCAAGTGCATAGCAAGATATAAAAGTGCAGGAACATCAGAAGGCAAGGGAAAACAGGCTATAGACTCATTTGTCTCATTGTAATCTGGAAAATGATTGACTTACACTGCTGCTTAAACTAAAGTGATTTCAGCTATATGACAGGCTAGAATACACAGTATATGTCATGTTATAATATACATATTGTTTGTATTTCGCTACAAAACTGGCAGATTTTGAAAGCTGAGACTTTGGAGTATCTTCGGGTGCTCCCAATCTAGGCCGACCTCATTCTCATAGTATTTCGACTTTATTCTTGTAATACGACTTTAATCTGTAGCTTTACATTTTTTAAAGCACTAAAATGCCGTCGTAAATGATAAATGATGAAGAAATGTTTTAAAACTTAGCATTAATAGGAAGAAATATCACAAATAAAAACAATAAGATATACAGTATAAATGTATATATAATTTACCTATATTATTATTTTTTAAATAGAGATTTTATGTACTGATACAAAATTGTTTATGTAGTGTTCAAGAAAGCTATTTAAAAAAAAAAAAGTAATGCATTACAATATTGCTTTTCTTCCAAGTTACTTTTTAGATTTTTAATATATTTTAATATATATACATATTTTTTTATACATTTGAAATATTTAATATATTTGAAATGCAATTAATAATTTTTTAAATATAAAAGTTATTTTACAAATGTAAAAGCCCTTTCAAAACAAAAATTAAAAACGTCTGTACAGTAGAGGGCGCTGCTCAAACTAATTTCAATGCTCTTCTTCATTTTGAGGAAGATTGAATCTGTTTTTTGTTCATATTTAGTCTAGAACTACAGTAAGCATCATGTTCACACAACACCTCTGCACTTACACTTACAGCAACACAAACGCTGCCAGGGGGAAAAAAGAAACTGGACTTACTCATTTGAAAAAATATTTCAGATATTTCCTTCTAAATTAGTTAATTCTATAGTAATGCGTTACTTAACTAGTTATTTAAAAAAAAAAGTAATCTCATTACACAACTTGCATTACTTGTAATGTGTTAACTAAGTAATTCCGTGTTACGACGGAAGTAGGTCGTCCCAAGGTCTATTCCAATCACTGTCCAGGTAACAAACATTATAAAGCACAATTTGCCATTTATTGACTTAAAAACAATACAATAACATAATTGATTAATCAAAACAACATATGAAACCACAACATTGAGGAACACCTGGTAGTTTGTATATGTAGGAAAAAATCAGTCTATTTTTTGGAGTCAATAGAGCTGAATATCTTGCAGTGCAGATAGGCCAGTTTTTCTGCATAAGAACGTCGCAGCATGGGAAGCCATTCCCAATAAGGCAACTCCACCACTGTGTATCCGGCCAGCGCTAGCTGTCGTCTTTTAAGGGCATGTAATCCAAGCAGCTGCTTAGTCCTGTAGCAATAGTGATTCCTATGTGTGACTTGAACAGCTAGTCTCTGAATCGATGGTTTAGAATTGTCCAGGTGAGACGGATACTTTTGGGATTTGGTCAGCTCCATCAGAAGGTCGTCTGTCAAGTCAATACCAACACTGACAAAACTTCCTCTCTCATGGACTGGTCTGACAGAGTGAATCTCTGGCATTTGGAAGAACTGGTTAGATGGTTGCTCTGGAGTCTTTTCTGCTTTAGTTAGTTGAGCTAGTAGGTCGTCAGTTATGGTAACTCCAAAACTTGCATCTGAGTTTTGGGGGGTGAGATTTTGTTGGTAAGGTAAGGAGGGTACAGGAATAGGATGCTCATTCTGGTCTAATTGTACTTCCAGATCAATTGAGCGCAAGTGCGGAAGAATCATGTGTTTGCGCACAAACATCTCCCCACCCAGAAGATTCCTCAACACATCTTCAGCCTGGAGCACCTCCGGTTTCTGGCAGATATCCGACTGAGCAAAATCCCACAGTAGCCTGGTCACTTCTTCCCGAATTGCAAGACTAAGTCTTGGGAACGACGACTTGGGTAACTCCAAGCCTACAGTTCCATCTAAGGTGAATAAGTCCTTCTTCAGCTCAAGCTCTTGGGAATTACACGCCTTTTTGACAAACTCTGCACTTAAAGCCAGACTGAGCAGGTCTTCGGGGAACACACCTACAAAAGCAAGTCCGAGCAAAGCTGTCAACAGATGTTCGGGGTATCGCTGAAACTCAGCTTGCCGTTCTCGTAAGATCGAAGTGAGACACGGATACAGGTTCGGACACTGTTTGGGAAGAACCCCTAAAGTTCCAAAAGCCCACAATAACTTTGCAGCATCTTTACTCCGACACTGACTGACTACGTTGGGTAATTGGTTGGCTACAGCCAAGAGAATGAGATCATCTCGATAATGCAGAGCGGAGCAGGCCAAGATGATATGCATAAGACCTTGAACTTCCATTTGTGGAGCACGTCGAGGAACCTCCGTTGCCATGGCCTTCAACCACGGGAGATGGTCTAGATAGCTAAATCGCATAAGCTTCATTACGTTAACGATTCCAAAATCACTCATATCCTTGACCACGGTAAGCGCCTGGTCAATAAGCCAGCGGGTGTCTCTCTCAGACAGGGAGCATTGTGATTTAAAGAGGCCTAAGCAAACAACACCCAGCTCTTCAGGTTTTAGCTGGCTCAAATGTTGCATAAGTAACACCTTAAGGGGTTGAATGAGGGTATCCGGACATCTCCTGCCTTCTCCGATTATGTACAAGAGTTGAACCAATTCTGGAACGCCCATCTGGTTGAAGTTTCGGCTCACGTTGTCATAGAGCCTCACAAGGTAGTTGGGAACAACTAGACCAAGGCATCGCCACAAGTCGGCGGTGAGTAGCAACTGGTGAAGCTCCATCTCACTCGCTCGCTGACAGCACTCGGTTTCGTAGAATCCCAGAATGCTGTGGGAGTGATGGAAGCCTAAGTTCACGAAGGCCCTCAGGGCATCCAGTAACTGCGGCGTTGTGAGGTTTTTCAGGATCTTCACGCTGTATTGCAGGAGCTTGTTGAATCTCTTATCGTTTCTTACGACTGTGATCTGTTCTTTGGGAATCTGACCAAGTTTGGACAAGAAATGTATTACTTCTGAAGGTCCCATGTTGCCTTTATGTACCGCAATTTTATGAAGAACTAACAAGGCCTCGTTTATGTCAACAGTGGGTGAGCGTTGGGATGGGTCATAGGTCATGTTGCGGTATTCAGGCCGACATCTCTGGAAGGCTCGTTGGACGCTGTTGATGCTTGGCTCTTTGGTGGCGTTTGGGGTTGGAATGGCTCCTTGGTTTAAGGCAGTGTTTAACAGCGTGTTCTTGGAGCTGGAGAGCCATCGCGAGGTGCTAGTAATGTACGGGCTACACCGTTGATGGTTTAAAGGGAGATTTGGGGATAATTCTTCTTCAGTTTCTGAGAAGAAAGTTTTCTTCTCAGTTTCAGGGCAGAAGGAACGTCCTGTTGGTCTCTGGTAGTAGGCCGAGGGTTTGTACACCAGCGTGCTTTCTGTTTCTTCTTCTTCTTCTCTCTTTTGCTCTCCATTTTCCACGTTTGATGATATACGTTGGGATCTGAAGATGGAAATGCGTTGCACATGGCCATAAAGACGGCGCTTTGCCAAACGCTGAAACAGAACTGTTGCAGACATCAACAGCAGCCACTGGAAAGGATCATAAAATAAATTATTGTTTATAATTTGAAGACCAACAGAGTGAACTTGAAAATAAATGCTCAGTTACGGGAAGTTAAAATGTTAACGCTAAATTTTCTCAATTTTAATGTTTTTCTGAACAACAACAAAATTCGGGCTGAATTATTGTTATGCAATGTTTCTAAAAGGGGTGCAACACACATTTAAAATATTTTAGTTAAATCAACAAAACAAGAACCGAAAACCATTCAAATGTAATGCCTTTAGATCATGTCTTAGAAATTATACTAATTCATTCATCATTGGTTCTCAAATCTCAAGCCTAGCCAACTTAATGAAAGCAAATGAAATGTAAACAAGCTTGCTGACATGCAAAGAAAACTTTTTTACCAGGTGATTATAAACACTATTTAAAAAAACTCTGCCAAGTATTATTTTTAATTCTATATTTTTCCATTTTTCCAATATTGTCTATCACATCACTGACTAAATCATACATTAGAGTCACCATAAAAAGAAAATTGTGATCAATCCCTATTTTAATCCCAATAAATATTATTACATTTGCGTTTCTGTGCTTTCAACTGACCCACAAAAACACCATCAAATAGTACCATCTAACACTAATTATAACATGAGGAAATTCTCGTGTCACTTATAATAATAATAATAAATAACAATAAATTTCGCTTCGTTAAACAATTCAGTTCCACATAAATTTTCGCCTAAATAAAAGCTTAGTTTACTAAAGTGAGACATTTAAAGGTTGATTTGCTTGTGGCGAAACGTCTTGAATGAAACATAAATTAGCGCACGCCCTTGACAGCAGCTCGTGCGGTCATACTCATCTGCTAAATAACCAACTGAAACAAGCGCGAATAATTCAGGAAATGATACTCGTACCTTCAGCGCGTGTATTCTTCAACCACTCTTCTTCAAATCAAGTATTTATTCGATTAAAACACTGCAAAAGCACACAAGTGTATGTGACGCAACCACACGGACGGCGCGCGCGTGTGTGTGTAGTGGTGATGTCACGCGCACTACGGAGGCTCACAGGAGACAAAAACGCGCAGTCAGTCCAGCTACTGCACCGACGATCATACATAAACACATACAAATATTATTATTAACTACTGACTTTTTGTCACGTTCTTTTCAGTTTACAGTTAGAATGACAACAGATGTGTGCTGCAGGCAGTAGCCTACTGTCATTCCAGCAAACAAACAAATAAATCATTCTTACAGTGTTGAAGATGTTCTATAGGCTAATATAATATAATAATGTATTCATATACAGGCTATATCATGATTAATGTCAATGCTACATTTAAGTATAACTATAAAAAATATTCAAAATGAATGTATGATTTAAACAGAGTAATTATGTAGCACAATTACATTATATTAATAAATTATTTTGTACAGTATTAATAGTAAGTGTGCAATACAACACTATATATATATATATATATAATGTATTATATTAATACATATGCTAAACTATGATTAATTTCAATGCTATATAAGTTAAGTAGCTAACTAACTTAAAGTAGGTGTGTGTGTTTGAAAATGTATGATTGTTTTTTGTTTTAACTTGAATTAAAACCCCATGTAGGCTATAATTTTTTGTAAGGAACAGATCTAAAATCTAAACACATCACAGACAAGTAACTATTTCTGCTTTAGTTCACTTTGCAGGATTTTCTTTTTTGGCCTAATATTTGATATAAAGGAGGTGTGCAGTCTGATTATGAGTGGAGAAATGAAATGTGTAGTTTTGATCATCTGTTATGTAAGTAAGTGTACATCAGGTGAACTCAACCCGTGGAGGATTATTTTAAAAGAAACTCGTGAAGAGACAACTTTCTTATTCACATCTTTATTATTTAAATTAACATTTGCTAAGATATGCTTTTCTCAAGCAAATTCTGAAAAAAGAACGAAAGGAAAAAATGAAATGTTTACAAAAACCTCGGTGGCGTCACTCACCCATACATCTCAAGAACTGATCGAGAAAGAGAAAAGACATCGGACTCTCGAATGTATGACTTTACCGTAATATAGCCGATCGAAGGTTTCAAGATTCATATATGTATATTATATTCCTATATTAATAGTTTTGAAAAATAAAAGCTGACATGTCAGTCTCATTACTTCACAAAAGTATTCACACGCATTAGCTCGGTATATTTGGATAGAATAGTTCTGTACACATAAGGAACAGTGATATTTACATGCAGTCGACTGCCTTTGTCTCTACCAAGAACACAGCAGGACACAACAGAAGCACATAGCAGCAAATGTGGCCAAAGACAGCAGAGGTGTGGCGTCCATCTAAAGCTTTCTCTCGTAACACCTAGTGTCATAAAGCTGCGATGATTATCTCAAATATGGCATGATAGAAAAGAAGAGGCACGAGCGTTGGGAAAAGCGCTGGGACCAGAGTTTTCCACGTCCACCATTCTATTGCATTTCTACACTTGAGGGAAATGAATCGCTTGTTTGTGCTTGTTGTCCGAGATTCGTTTCCTATGCAAAAGAGAAGGGAATCTGGCTTGTTAGTGCTGCGATGTGAAAAGGGTGGCTGTGTTTGAAAGAAACATCAGTGAAAGTCATCGGTTTTGGTTGAATGGAATTACTTCTGTAGCTTATTTCGAGACTGTGACAAAAGGTGTTCTGTAAAATGCTACCACTAGAATAGCAAACTATAGCGCTCGTCCCTCGGCACAGCCTGTAGTGCATTTGTTATCTGGCCGTGTTGGGAAGAACATACGAGCGTACGACTCGAGCTGTTTCTGTACAAGAGAGCACACTGCATACTACATACTGCACGCTTGACCTGCTTCCAGTGTGATGATGTCATCATACAGCTGATTTGATTAGAAGCTATTTTTACACAGATTTGTATTAAAAATGCTACATTTATTCTGAATTGCACACGGTTTCATCACAATTGTGATTAAAAAAAAAATTATATATATATATGCAAACTTGTAATTGCAAGAAAAAGGATTTTAAGATAAAAGTAACATTTATTTAATTCCGTGGCCGAAACAAGCTTGACTTTTTATCACTGAATTCTATATTTTATAATCTTTATAAAGTTTTTATCTTGCAAGAATGACTTTATGTCTATGAAAAAAGCAAAATATAAACATGCAACTGGGAGAAAAAAAATTGTAAGATATAAAGTCATAGCTACCTTGGCTATTTTTTCTGTTCATATCTCACAATTCCGACTTTTTTATCTCACAATTTTGAATTTATATTGCACAAGAAAAATGTCAGATTTGTAAGATAACGTCTAATCTTTGCAAATAAAGTTAATATATCACAATTTTTAGTTTATACCTTACAACAATGACTTTATATTTCACCATTCTCACAAAGGGTAAGTTTATACCTCGCAATTCAGGACATTTCGTCGCACATTCACAGTCATAACGCTCAATTTTGAAAAAGTCAGAACTGTAAGATACATTGATTCAATTAATTTTGACATTTTTAATTGATATCTCACAATTCTGACTTCATGCATTGCAATTTTGAGAAAAAGAAGAGTGCAGAAAAGTGCAGTTCCGACTTTATATCTTGTAATTCTTCATTTTCTCTGAATTGCAAGGACAAAACGTGCGGGTTTTAAACTCAAAAGGCAAGAATTGAGATAAAAAGTCGCCGTGATTTCACATTTTGCCCAAATCATTCATCACACTGTTCCTCCATACACTTTGCATTGTGGGAAACAGTATCGTGCAGAGTGTGCTCTGTTGTGTACGACACAGAATACACACACAGTGCGAGTCGTACGACCATCTCAGTCTAGCTCACAACCCCCACATATCAGTCTCCACAAACCCTTCGAATATTCCTCGTGATTTCTGTGCACTGTGCACTTACTTCAACACATTTAAATCATCACTTCAATCTACTGCATATGACATGTTTAAAGTCAAATATTCTAAATGATACTTTCAGTAAGTATACATTGACACATATTATATGCTCTTTTTGAAAGAATGTAAAGTCATATTCAAATATAATCCGTTGACTAATTCGAGACCGACCCGTCGCCCTCTGCAGTTTTGGCTCAGCCGCTGTCCGTCAGTCGAGCAGCTTCATCAACCAAACCTCATTCAGCAGCTGTTGTTCACAACAACTGAGTCCTCAGTTTAAAAGCAGTATGGTCTGAGACCGAAGCGTCAAGTGCACTAACATATCGACTCGTTTTTTTAAATCTCAATCTCTCGTTCTAGTTTACTCTACATTGCTCAAAACATAGAAAAGGGCAAAAACAACATTCAGGTGATACAGTACGTTCTGAGTTGAAATGAATACACGTCCTCCGCCGCTGCTTTGGGCAATAGAGCAGGAGGGTTGAGCGCTCCTCTGTCCCGCACCAGGCCGAGGCCTCCAAACATACTCTATTCCAGCACACGTGTGCAAACGCTAACTCTAACTCTGCACTGCATTCTGAGAAGAACAATTCACTGTGCATCACAACAATGCATTCTGAGTCTGATACGCTACGCTCGAAAGCTCAGCGTCAGTAAGATTTAACACTTTCATTCGTCAAGGATATTGACCAAAAGTGACAGTAAATACATTTATAATGTCAAATAAATTCTATTTTAAATAAATGCTGTTCTTTTGAACCTTCTAATTATCTGTGGATCCTAAAAAAATACAATTATCATGGTTTCCATGAAAATTAAAACTTGACATAATAATCTGGATCATTATATCAGCTAAATTTTGATCGTACTTTAAACTGAAGTTTCTGCTTTCATATCTATTTTGTATTACATCAACTTAATATTATTAGTTTTTTTACATTTGTATTTCATCATTAATATTGAGTGTGACTGAAATTTCTACTTCCATTCATTTCAAAATGTGTGATTTAGATAGAAATAGAATCTTTTTTGTTCTGTAAATAAAAAAATGCATGAAATTTAAAATAAAATGTCTGCATCTGCTGACCTTAAAAAAATTAAGATAACAGATAAGATCAAGATATGGATAGTAGATATGTTGTAAATAATTGTAACAAAATATTTTTGAGTACATCATTTAAAAAGGACTATATACAATCACTTCAATTTTGACGTTCATCTAACTTAATGTTGGTGGATGTCATTTTGCTACAAGTTGTCATAACTCAAAAACATTCATGCAAACTTTTTTTGTACGTGTTAAATGTTTTCTGAAGGATAATGTGACACTGAAGACTAGAGTAATGATACAGAAAATTCAGCTTTGATCACAGTAATAAATTAGAGTTTAACAAATCTTGTAATAATATGTCACATTTTACTGTATTTTTGATCAATTAAATGCAGCCATGCTGAGCAAAAGAGACTTCTTTCTAAAGCATCAAATCTGTTTCACTGGTCTGTGTACTTGCGTAGAGTATGTTTCTGCGGCCCGACGATCTTCGACACAAACACTCTCGAGACTGGCACTAAGATTTGGTCCTAAACGTGATGGCGCGTTGCGTCTGAGCACTATGCGAGATCTTCACTTTAAGAGAAACTCCCTGCGGTTTTAGTTTTGATTGTTTGACGGCTGCAGAGCACAGGAGATGCCGTCATCGTAAGATGGTGACTTCTTAATCGCCTAAACCCTCACGCCTGTAAAAACACAAAGCTGAAACAGTCTGTGAATAAACCCCTTTAACCCCTGAGTGTTTTCCGCTTGGCGACTGACCTCCTCTTGATAAGGCCACACACACGCTCTCGTCACTACCCAACGAACCTGCCCTCAACCCACACACCTGCCCCAGACAAGCAGGGCATCCTTGGACAGTCCTCGGAAGCTGTTCAGTTTTTGGATTGTACTGAATGCAGTTGTAATCAGGGATGCATTAGATCTCCGTCGACTCGATCCTCTCCAGTCGGGTCGGCACAGGCCACGGCGGAGCCAGCTGGTGCATCTCGGGCAGCTTCTTGTCCTCCACTGGCGGGGTGGGAGAGGTCAGCGAGATGGAGACGGACACGGGGGGCTCGGGCAGAGGCGAGGCAGGCGACGGCGTGGCCATCTGGGCTCCCAGCTTGTCCACGCGCTCCTCCAGAGCCTGGTTCTTCTGCAGCATTTCCACGTAGCTGAGCTGCAGCTGCGCCTGGTACTTCAGCACTCGCTCCTTCTCGTCCTGCCAGGTCTGGCGCTCCTGGGCGAAGGTGAGCGCCTGCCGCTCTCGCTGCTGCCGTTCCAGACGCAGCTCGCCCTGCAGTCGCTCCAGCTGACGCCGCAGGTCGCCCGAATCCTGCCGCTGCGCCTTGGAGTCATCGCTCTGCAGCGAGAGCAGCGGGTCCGGCGCCGGGAGCGCGGGGAGGGACGTGGGCGTCTCCGGAGGGGACAGAAGACGCTCTCGGCTGCGGGACGACACCAGCTGACCCATATCTGTCAGGCTGGGCTCGCTGGCACGACTGGAGCTGCTGAGTTCACTGAGAGCCTTCTTCAGCCGCGACACCTCCGTCTCAAACGCGCTCAGCTTGTCTCGTAGCACAGTCACCTGCAGACAGCACAGAAGCAGTCATCAGTAGCGCGGGCATATTTTTAGCAATAGCCAACAATACATTGTATGGGTCAAAATTATACATTTTTCTTTTATGCCAAAAATTATGTTCATGTTCCATGAAAAGACAAAAAGGTAAATCTCCCACCTTAAATATATCAATAGTTCATTTTTGATTAGTAATATGCATTGCCAAGGACTTAATTTGGACAACTTTAAAAGAGATTTTCTCAATATTTAGATTTCAGATTCCAGATTTAAAAAAAAGAAAAGAAGAAGATTATTTTCTCTGCCAAATATTGTCCTATCCTTACAAATCTATGGAAAGCGTATATATTCAGGTGATGTAAAATACGTAAAAAGTGTCTCTGTATACTGTATATACATATCTAGCTCATAATTTTGGGGAGAATATCAAATTATGCAATATTTCTTATAAAAATAGCAATTGTTATTTAAAAATTGATGGCAAAACCCCCTCCATGTTTGCTGTGCTTGTTTGTGGGGCTGTACAATGTTGTATTTACATCTCATTATGACTATTGTTGGGGAAAGTGTACTGTATATGGGTACTTGACCAATAGTGTGATATAGTAAAAATGAAGAAAACAACATAACATACAAATAACATTAGAAGAAATGAGCTTTTATCATTATTTAAAGAATCATTTCATAAAAGTTATTCAGCACTGTATGAGGCTGCTTAGATTGTTTGTTTGTTGCAGTGAGAACATCACATTGTACAGATGTTTGTCTGTTTATTATCTGTACATTAATTTTAAAGATCACTTTCGGTAACACTTTATTTGGACAGTCCACTTTATATATTCTACTAACAGTAAGTAACTTTGCAACTACATGTCAACTAGCAAAACCTTGGAAGAAATAGTACAGCACCTTAAATCCTCAACCTGTAACCACTTCCTACTTCCTTATACTTTTTCAAAAGTGTGTTTGACTGTTTAGAAGCAGATCTCTTAGAAATGGTGAACACACTTTTCCAAACTCCCTGAAAACTGCAGTTGTTAAGCCCTTTCTGAAAAAGAGCAATCTTGATAACACCATATTGAGCAACTATAGACCAATATCTAATCTTCCTTTTATAGGTAAGATCATTGAAAAGGTATTTTATATCAGTTGAACAACTAATTAAACTCAACTGGATACCTGGACAATTTTCAATCTGGTTTCCGACCGCATCACAGCTCAGAGACGACGCTCGTTAAGATGATAAATGATATTCGCCTAATTTCCGATTCTGGTAAAATATCAGTGCTGGTGCTACTAGATCTGCTGCGTTTGACACTGTCAACCATAACATACTTCTAGAGAGACTGGAAGACTGGGTAGGGCTTTCTGGGATGGCTCTCAGCTGGTTCAGGTCTTACTTAGAAGGGAGAGGTTATTACGTGAGTGTAGGAGAGCATAAGTCCAAATGGACATCCATGACATGCGGAGTCCCTCAAGGCTAAATCCTTGCGGTGCTCTTGTT
The DNA here is from genome assembly GCA_032359435.1 of Enteromius unitaeniatus. Classification (NCBI taxonomy): domain Eukaryota; kingdom Metazoa; phylum Chordata; class Actinopteri; order Cypriniformes; family Cyprinidae; genus Enteromius; species Enteromius unitaeniatus. Next base: position 652,624 of record JAUMHI010000073.1, read on the forward strand.
TAGTCTGTATATGCTCCCACTAAGTCAAATAATGAGAAAGAACAAAATTGCATACCACAGCGAGGAAGTTCTTAAGGTGAATGCATATCTTGAAGTCAGGAATCTTGGTGTGATTCTGGAGTCAGATCTTAGCTTCAGTAGTCATGTCAAAGCAGTAACTAAATCAGCG
>JAUMHI010000073.1:653415-675906 GCA_032359435.1 Enteromius unitaeniatus
TTTTATGATTTTTCTACTCCTTTTATGTAAAGCACCTTGAATTACCACTGTGTATGAAATGTGCTATATAAATAAACGTGCCTTGCCTTGCCTAGCAGTCGTTAGAGTATTAGTAGACTGTCTGCTTAATATCTTCTAACACTTTATTTTTATAGCTCCACAACACACTACACACTGATTATCAGAAACTTTACAAGTATATGTCAACTTATTCTACTAACCCTAAACCTACTCTAAACAGTCTGCTCTGAGAGTTAGTAGACATGAGTTGTGAATCAATGAAAATTAGTTGACATGTAGTTACAAAGTTTCTTACAGTTAGTAGAATGTCTAAAGACTATCAAAATAAAGTGTAACCTCACTTTTTATTCCCACTGCAAATGCTCAACTCACATCATTTCTGTGTTGCAGTGAAGCTTTTAGATTCAGTGTTGGTACCTCGGCCAGCATGGTCTGCAGCTCGGCCTCGCAGCGCTCCAACTCCAGGGTTTTAGTGCAGAAGGACTCTTTGAGGCTGATCTCGGCCTCCTCTCTCTCTCTCAGCTGGGCGTTGAGATCCTTCAGCTGACCCCTGAGGGCCACCATCTCTCCAGCCCGCTGCGTCACCTCGCCCTGACTCTCCCGCAGCTGCTGCTTCAGCAGAGAGATCTCGCCTGCCTTCTGACACACCTGCACATACACATCACACAGGCACATAAAACAGGCGCATCACACACACATTGCACATGCATCACGCACGCATCACATACATTGCACACGCATCACACATGTATCACACACATGCATCATGCACATCACACACACGACACATACATGCATTATGCACATCACACACATCATGCATGCATCACACACACACACACACACACACACACACACATCACACACATGCATCACACACACACATCACACACACACACACACACACACATCATGCATGCATCACACACACACATCACACACATGCATCACACACACACACACACACACACACACATCACACACACACATGCATCACACACACACACACACATGCATCATGCACATCACACACATCACACACATGCATCACACACATGCATCACACACACATGCATCACACACACACACGCATCACACACACATCACGCACGCATTACACACACACACACACACATTTATTTTATTTGTGTACAGTCACAATAAAAACAGTTGTGCTTTTTTAAATAAAGGAAACAAATTGGATGCAGCTTTCTGACTGTCACAGAAATTAACTGAAATTCTGCATATTCTGCTGTTTTTTTTTACTTTTGTTTTGTTAATTTATTAGTTATTTAGAAAAATATATATATTTTTATTTATTTTTCTATTTATTTCTTTCATAGCTTAATTAAGTTGTTCTCTGTTCGCACAAGCTCTGCTCCTGATGTGAATCATGTGAATCACGTTCTGTTTATGCTCCTTTTTGATTGTTATATTCATGCGCATCTTCTCAGGAAAGCCAGTTCTTTGATTAGCAATAAATCAGCGAACTATTGCTCTGTGTATAATGCTGCTCCATTTTAAAACAGGTGATGAAAAGAACAGCCCTATCTTTTCATCCTACGTCATTTTGTATCTCAAGTAGAAGTGGATGTGCTGAGAACAGTGGATGTGCGGTAGGCTACAGATGTTAGTCTCAGAACGAACTAAATCTCCATCTGTGAGTCTCTCTCACCTCCCACTTGGTCTCCTCGAGTCTGGGCAGGATATCGGCCTGTTCCTTCCTGAAGTCCAAGCACTTCTTCTCCAGCTCCTCTCTCTGAGCGAGCAGCAGGGTCATTTCGTCCTGCAGCCGCCGCTTGTCCTGCTGTAGACGGGCGATCTGGGCCTGCAGGGCCTGCTGTGTGCGCTGGGCCCGTCGGGTCACCTGCTGCAGACGCCCGGCGTAGTTCTGCCTCAGCTCCTCCATCTCTCGCTCCCAGACACGCTGCTTCTCCTCGAACACCTGCACGATGGCCGCCTCGCTCTGGTCCAGGTTACGTCTCATGTGGATCACCTGTGAGGAGGGCAGCACGCCCGAAACACCCGAAACACAGTCTCAAACAATGCAAGCTTGATTTCATGCCATGCTGCATGCTCACGTTGTGTGTCCGACTGCAATTGATAATGCAACTTTGCATAACCTTCTGATATGTCGTGCTATACGAATAACAGCACATCTGAAGAAAAGTCTAATAATAATAACATGATGCATGTGCTGTAGAAAGCATGTAAGTACAACACACTCACATCTGCATTTCCATGCTTGTTTAGAGAACGTTTCTGATACAAATGGATTATAACCTAGTTAACCATAAAAATGGTCACTCGATTTATAATCAAACAACATTTCTACTAAACCAAAGGACTTTTCCAGGTGAATTTTCGCTCACTTACTTTTGCTCTTTTAATCAGGTCTATTATGAAATTATGCAATTCAATAGGCATAACCAACAGTGCATGCAAAAATAAATAAATTAAAATAAATAAATATCCAGTAGTGTGTGCAAAATTGTGAATAATAATGATTATAAAAATATTCAGTGGTGCATGCAAAATCATAATTAAAAATATAAAATGGTTTACGCAAATCTAGTTTTTTTTTTTTTTACAAATTTAAAAACCAATGCTATATGGCAAATATGTTTATGCAAACTAAGAAAAAAATCTAATTGAAAAAATATGCAATGGTGTATGCAAAATAAAAGATATTTTAAAATTAGTAATAAAAAATTAACCAATGAATTATGTACAGCTAAAGATTGTATGGAAAATTAAATAAATGAAACAAAATAAATAAAAAGATTTCCAGTTTTGAAATACTGAATATGTCTGCAATGTTACATGGTGATAAATGCACTGTGCGAGTACATCACACTCACATACAGTATAGTCACATGCCAGACACTTTTATTCAAAGCGACTAAAACATCACAGAACATCACACCACACAAACACAACAGTAATGAATGTACAAAGTTCGGTCACCTTACTTACTTCTTGCTCTCTCTCCCACAGACGGTCTTCCAGGTCCTGAATCACGTCGTCGGAGGACGGAGAGGGTCTCAGGGGAGCGGGAGCGTCGCTCAGGTGACTAAGGCGCTGGTACGAGGAGGAGCTCTTGCCTGAGGAAGAGCGGCCGCTGTCCGAGGCGCTGAGGCCGTTCTGGTAGCCCGGCTTGTCCAGTTTGTCCAGGGCGACGGTGCCCAGCCGGTTGATGTGGCTGGTGGAGGCACTGAGGGGTCCGAGTGCGGGCGGCGGGCCGTAGCTGGAGGCCGTGTACGTGGGCAGACTGGTCAAAGAGTTCCTCCCGGAGTCCGACAGACTCCCCTGTCCGGCCCGGCCTGCGCCGGCGTGTGTCCCGGGACTGTCCTGGTTTGGACCGCCCTTCTCACCGCCGCTGCTGCCGCTGCCCGGGCCAGCCGTTCCGGAGCTGGTCTGGAGGGGACACACCAGGTTCTGCATGGAGTGAAAGCTCTTGGGCACCACGGGTTTGAAGGCTGATGGACGCACCAGAGAGTCATTGGTCTGCAGAGACACAAAATAAAATTAGGTTTTTCAACCAGTATTTCTATATTATTTTAGCTTTACTTTGGATAAAGAAACAGCTGAAATCTTATGAATCTCATTTATAACGCAGAAGGCCTGGTTTCAGTCCCAAAAGTGTAAGTCACAATTATATTGAAGCTAATTTCTGCCACATAAGAAAAAAAATCAGAGAGATAAAATTCAAAGTTATGACATTTTTTAGATACCACAATTATGTGACAAAATCCATAATTATGACATATGTCATAGACCTGGTACAAGGCAAAGGGTAAAGAAACAGTTATCATTTTCACATTCTGTGTTAAAATAAACCTTTTTTTAATCGCATAATTACTTGGTATGTGATAATTTATCATTTTTAACTAATACCTTTGACTCAGTATATCATTACTTTGACTTATTATCAACAATTAAGAATTAGTCATTTGTAATTTCAACTTTAAATGACATAATTATGATTTTGCATTTCATAATTATGGCTTGGCATGTCCAAATTGTTACATGTTATCTATTTTGGTATGTCATATTTCTTATCGCTTGGTATCAACCGGATCTTATCATTTTAACTTTTAATCACAGAATTATTTCTTTTTATTTCAACATTACGATATGTCATCATTTTGTTTTTCAAAATTACAATTTAGTAGCTATCTCATAATTTCATTTTATAAAATTAATAACATAATTTGTTACATATATCTATTGCAACTTAGTATGTCCTAGTTTGGAATTTTTATCTCATCATTTTGACTTAGTATCACATCATTTCAGCTTTTAATGACCCAAATATGACTTTTTATCTCATAAATATGATTTAGCAGCTACTGTAGCTCATCATTTCTTTTCATGACCTAAAAATAATAATAATTTGTTACATTCATATAGTGCTTTACTGGGTACTCAAAGCGCTTTACATGGAAGGGGGGAATCTCCTCAACCACCACCAATTGGACTTTTTTATCTCATAACTACAATTTGTCATGTCCTAATATTTATTTTTCCATCATAATTTTGACTTAGCATGTAATCATTTTGATTTCACTTCATAATCTCGTAATTATTACTTTTTATCCCATAATTATGATTTAGTAGCTCTGTATCTCATAATTTTAAATTGACAAAATTATAATTACCTGTGCATGCTCGAGTTTTCCCGAGACGGGCAGGATGTTGGGTGGGTTGTGATTATCGGGTTTGGCTTTGCTCTTGTCCTTGTGCAGTGTGAGTGGCTGCGGTGGAGCTTGATGGCTGCCGTTCTTGTCGTTGTTCAGCACGATGTTGTTCCCGCACAGGTCCAGACTCTCTCCACGCCTGTGTCCTTCCCGCCGCGCCCCGTTGGCGAACACCACGTTGGACACCAGCCTCTCTCCGTTGAGCGTCTGCTGGCGGTTGGCGTTGTGTGCCGCGGCGCGCTCGGCGTCAGCATGGTTGCGAGCGTTAGCGTGGAATTCCCTCTCGGCGTTGTAGCTGTGCTCGTCGGCGGAGACACCCTTGGTCTTGGTGCTGGGGCCGGGGATGCGCTCGGCGCTGAAGCTGCGGTCGTCCAGGCGGCGGCGGGCCGAGGCGGGGTGCGGAGCGGCCGCCAGCGGGCCGTTTGGGGTGGTGCGGGTGCCCACGCTGCGCATTGTGATGGGCCGCTGACTGGAGGCCCCGCTCCCTACGCTGCCCATGCCAGGAGCCTCGAGCGCTTCACTCCGCCGCCCACAGCTCCAGCACACACGAGCATGAAGATGAAGTGAGCCGGGTCACACACACTGCAACAGAACACACCGCGTTAGTGCCCTTATTCACAATATACCACACAACAGGAACCTTAAAGGTACAATTCACCCAGAAATTTGAATTCTGTCATGAATCATGTAATTCTAAATCTGCATGAATTTCTTTCTTCTGTTGACGATAAAAGAAGAATGTGTGTAACCACTGAGTTGATGGGATGTTTTCCTAGGGGTGGCACAGAATCTTCTTTTTTGTATTATAAAAATGGGTTTGACTATTTTAGTCCCTAAGACACAACTGAGCTTTATTTCTTAGTCAGCTTGGTTTTGGTTCAGTTTCTTAAGGTCTTTGTTTATGATGAAGCATATTCACGTGCAGGTAAAGAGGCTGACAGTACAGGGAAGTGTGTTTTATTGACATATAATTTTAAATAGCTTTAGTTTGATTGAGGCGATCAAGTTTAGGTCAGTGGTGGCCACGCCCCCTGACTCCGCCCCTGGCCTCACTGACTTCTTAAAAGACCAGAAATTGGGTGAGTAAACGATGACAGAATTTACATTTTTGCACAAACTTTCCATTTAAAGGCACAAATGTTGCTGCGACTGATTTGATCAACTTTTTATTAGCTGAATCTGAACTGAAAGTCCCTGTGAGATTTTAAGATCATATTTTTATAATTGATCAACATATTGGCATGTTTGTGGTTCTCTGATGATGGTTAATGATCGCATGTAAACAAATTATAATTATTATTGGAATACAAATTATAAAATACAATCATACAATATAAAGTTATGACTTATTGTGACTACATTATGAATTGTGGAAAAACAGTTTTTGTAAGCCAAACCCATTACAGCCAAAATATTATTTTTAACCAGTTAACATGTTTGTGATGCTCTCATGTCAGGTAATGGTCAAATGGTATAAAGGTAAGTAAATTGCTTAAAATATTTCATATAAAATATCAATTATAATTTGGTATGTCATAACTTTAACTTTTTATCTCATAATTATGACTTAGTAGCAAAAAGGGAAAAAGGGTCTCAATTAAATATGTTACGTTTGACACAATTAGTGCAAATTATCAGATGACCAGAGCAGTTTATTTCCTGTTTGCACCTTGAAAAAATTATAACTGCATCAAAGCTCCAGAACGAAGGGCTGGTAAAGTCTGTTAACATAAAGATATGACAAAGATTTCAGGTACATATTATCTTTAGGGTGTCTAGCATTAATATATGAATTCAGATATATTTGTTTTTGTTGAGTGTGGTCATAGAGTGGAAAAAATCTTGATGGTCACAATAGTGACCGGTGGGAACTTAGCTAGACAATACAAATCCAATGGCAGTCCAATTTTATTATTATTATTATTATTTTTTTTTATCTCACTGTTCCTATCAATGTGCATAAGTTGTTTACGCATAACAAAAACACTAGAATGTGAATCAAACAGTTTAAAAGCTGTGCTAAGATGTATAAAAAAGAATTATTAATGCAGAAAATGTGATTTCATTTGTCACTTTATCCCACCGGTCACAACTGTGAGCAACTTTTTCACACACTTTGCCAACAAAAATTTCCAAAAAAATGTTTTGATTATTTCAAAGGGTTACTAATGATGCATCATTCGGATATTTTCATGTCTGGGAAAAATTTGGGATTAAACAGGTTAATGGTCACATGACATTCATGTAAACTAATAAAACATTTATTCCTTTTAGTAGGATATTTTAAAGTGCCCTTATTATGGATTTTTGAAAATGATCTTTCATGCAGTGTGCAACAGCTCTAAGTGAATGAAAACATCCTGCAAAGTGTTAAATCTGAAAGTGCATCATGTATAAAGTTAACGTCTTGCAAAAGAAAGAGTCGGCTCTAAATCACTGAAACGAGTCACTTGTTGATCTTTTCACGTTGATCTGATTCTTTAGTTGTCACTTTTGGTGCGATAAACGCTCACAGACACTGCTTTAATCGACCAATCACTGGAAGGGTTTGGAAAAATGATTTGTTAAAGGAATCGTTTCGTGAACAAATAAAATAAAAGAAAGTGTTTTTTGACCTAGTATGCATGTTAACGTGTTGATTGGAACTCCTAAATCCAAAATATGAACCTTTCATAACCCAAAATAAAGTCATTTATTTTCAATTTAATTTATTTGAAATAAAAAGTATACTCATCATAGTTGTTTTTTTTCATTTTGAGTGTGACCTTTCTATGATTTATTTAGTTACGCTCTTAAAAATAAAGGGGTTTTCACAGTGATTAATAGCTTTTTTCTTTTTGTTGTGAACAAATTAATAACCACACACACACCCACGCATATATATATATATATACATATGTATAAAGATCCCTTTTTCATTACAAAGAAACTTTTTGTGCAATGGAAAGATTACATGGATGTTAGAGGATCTTCAATGAATCATCGATGGAAATAAAAAACATTCAAAAAAATAATGTTTTTCTGAAAGTATTAGGTTCTTCATCACCTTTGTGAACCCCAGTTTGGGACAATCTACTGTACAGTTGCCATTGAAAATGTGACTTTTAACTTGAGTGAAATGTTTGTATAATGTGTGTTGTGTGCTAGGAGCTGCAAAATACACAAGTGCAACGGTCAAACCACGTAACACATGTTTATAGAGGAAAAATAACTGTAAAAAAACTGCACTGGTGTGAAGGAACGCCTCCATATGAGCACTGGATTGAGCAATCACAACACATCTAGCTGCTTTATACAATTACATTCACAGCATTTCTACAAAGCATTACTAGAAAATACAACCAATGTGGACAAGCTGACAGCTCAAGAGAAAGGAAACAGTGGTAAATAAACAGCATACGTGCGTCCCTGGAGAATTGTAAAAGCTGAACTGCTTCCTCCTCATGCTGAACGTTTTTCAGATCTCTCAAAGAAACTGGCTGCAAGTTCTCATTCCAACAAATCAAAGAAAAAGACAGCGAGGAGCTTCTCCAGGTAACATGTGTGTCTGTGAAGTGTGTAAACATCAACACGGACCTGATTCACTGAAACTCTACCTGATTACGATGATCTCTGGAGTTAAACATTAACCAAACACAGAGCAAATCTGACTTGATTCTGATTTGCAAACAAAAGCAGTGCTCATATTCAGCTCCGAGTGAACGGCAAAAAATGAAATTCTGACCCACTTTCATTCGTGAAAATAAATTGCAATCTTTTGCCGTGTGAATGTAGTTTATGTCACATGCTTGATTTGCTCTTCCTTGTGGCGTAACTCATGAAATCATTTATGAACTGCACTAGAGGAAAAAATAACAGTGTTTACAGTGAATGGGTGCCGTCAGAATGAGAGTCTGATAAAAACATCAGAACAATCCACAGCACAGCAGATCAAACTAATCCAACCTTAAGATGTTTTTAACTCCAGTATGAGTCTATAATGCATAATAACTCTTCCTCTGAATCAGGAGAGAAATCTGCACAGATAAGCACCGTTTACAAACACGTGTCTAGATTTTAAAGTGAAAGACAACAGGTGATGCACTTTTTCACTGGAGTAGGCGTTCTTATGGATTACAGGCTCATATTTTAATTAAAAACAACTTCGATTAGTTTGATCTTCTCCAGATGTTAACTGATGGACCGGAGCTCTGTGGATTATTGTGATGTTTGTGATGACTCTCATTCTGACGGCACCCACTCACTTCCATTGCTGGACCCTAATGCAGAGACACATTGCTCCAGATCTGATGAAGAAAAAAACTCATTTAAATCTTGAATATGCCTGGGGGTGAACACATTTTGATGAATGGGTGAACTATTCCTTTAAGTGCTAGATTGTGCCAAAACAAAACCCAAAAAGCAACAAAAACAATTGACCAGTTATCATCCTTTAAGAGTATAAGAGCTATTAAATGAATGCTTAGGTCATCTGATAAATGTTTTGAGTTCACACAAAAATTTCTGACTCTTGATACCGTTATTGTATCACTTTGAAAAGATAAAATAGGCTATGATATAATGGCATCGATATAATGAACCGTGTAGCAGCGTTCGACATTGAAATAAAAAACAAACATGATTGCTCAGCTCTTTCATCTCAAAGCATTTTAACACACATGGATGATCTCCCTATATTTCTATACTACGCAAGTGTGTGTCAAGCATTTGGTGCACAACACATGACCACACATGCCCTCCTATGCTCGTTTTAATATAAACTCTCTCCCAAAGCCATGCAAGCGCACTGAGACGTCAGCTGGAGGGTGCTGCTGATGCTGCTGTGCAGTAGCATCACTGGTCCAGCAGAGCTCTGGATCAGATCAGCACTGGCACGTGCCTCTACTACCCGCTCCAGCACAGGCAGTCACTCACAGGCATTACATCATCGCTCACATGCTTCATATATCCCAACACACATTAAAGATTGCCATCCTAATTACATCAGCCTCAGCCGGTCTATCAATAACGCAGGATCGGATCCCCAGCACAGCAAGCATCCAGGCAAATACACGTCTGTGCATGGATGTAAACATGCAGTGCAGCAGAATGACACACTGTGTTGATGCATCGCACTCACACACCGCAGTACAATTCCAAGAAAACACACACACACTGGAGATAATGACAGTGAAGCGTGAGATGGAGGCCTGTACACAAACAGATGACATCAGTATCGCAATATGCACTAAAAAGCATCTTCACCTGCTAACAGTGGATCAGTGAATGCAGTGAACGCGGGCCTAGTGATGCTCCTGACCAGCAGACGCTCGGATGCATTTATCACCACGTAAAACGCTCTGCCTCCATTTAACAGAGAGAGAGAGAGAGAGAGAGAGATGAGGATGCAGCAGCAGCAGCACAATGGAGGTCCAGCGTTCACCTGACTACAGGACGAAGCATCCGCGCTCATTACATAATGCGTGTTAGCGCTCGTGCAAAATGATGCATCACCGCATCCGCATCCTCCATAACAACAGCAGCATCCCCAGCGCTCACACACACACACACACACACTCACACACACTCACTGTCTCAACGCGGGTCCGTCTGTCCGTTCGCTCGCTCGGAGGCTGCTCTGCTGCTGCGGCGTGAACCAACGCGATGCGCTGCCGCTGACGCCCGCGACGCAGATGAGAGCGGTGCGCATCAGCTGAGAGACACACCCACCTGCGCCCCGCCCCTTTCGGACGCGGCCGGACACGCCCCCTTCTGCTCGGCCGAGTTTAATAGGATGAGCTAGAAACTAGGAACCCTTTTAAGCTTTAAAGATTCTCCAGGGCCCGGATTCACGAATAAAACATTCTTAACACTTCACAATAACAACAACGCAATTGTCTTATTTCAGTTTTTTGTGCACAAAAACATTTTTTAAGAAGAAAGGCTAAATTAATTGTGTTAAATTATACTCTTTTTAAAAGTAATAACGTCATTATGCATTAGAGGAACATTATAATAATGCATCTCAAGAAACGCTGTACAATCCGGTTTCATTTGTTGGCAACATGCTTTTATAAACAATATATAAATCAAAATAACGCACTGTGAACTGACACGAACAACGCACACATGTATTTTTATTGACTAAAAGATCAAGAAATGATATAAAACCACATATTGTTCATAATTAGCTCATAATGCATCAACTCAGTAACAAGTGAGACATTATTGACAAGTGCTGCTGTTTTACTATTGGTGAAATAAAGTGAGATCGCTGTGTTGTTTAAAGCATTATTTTAATTTAAACATTCAAATAAGTATTTTGCAACAGTGAACTCAGTGAATGTTGATATCTGCATGCACTGCTTTAAAAACGAAACATTTAAGATGATCAGTGTTTGTTGGGTAGCAGCAGCAGAGCACACGTTTCCTCATAACACACACACACACACATGTGCATATATCAGCACTACAGATCCACAGGTTTCTCTCTATGAGCACTCACACTGTAGAGCACAAGCTATGGTTTGGTGTTATTGGTGGGGTTTAACATGCACAGCTCGTGCTAGCACTCACAAACACTAGACTGGAGATAACAGAAAAACAGCACATTATAATAAACCCATCAAGTCTTTATCTCGCTCTGTTTTCTCTCTCTCCATTCACAAATTCATCGGTGACATCAACAACTTCTCAAGGTTACTATGGCGATGGTCTCCATCCAACTGGAGCAGAAGCTGGTGTCATGTGATGGAGAGCGAGGCGCAGGATGGAGTCTAATTAGAGAGAGAGCTGAGAAATTAAGGCACAGCGGAGCTCCGCTTCCCATGATTCCACTGCTGTCATTCAGAGTTCATTTAGTGAGATGCGTTTTCAACAGAAAGATCGATCGGTCCAGATCAAGGAAGTGTGATGATAGATCATCTTTGGAACACAGTGCATTTAATTAAACATGGCTCCACACAAACATAAAGGTAAACACAAACTATATCTCCTCACAGTGTTTACATGTCTCTGTTTATATTTATAAGCACAAATGAAATATTGCACTACTACAGATTCAATAAACACTGCTGACTTTCAAGCCTCACAAAGAGCCAAGAAAGTGTCCAAAAATTCTAAGTCTAATGAAGTTAGTTGTTTTGTGTGAAAGGCGAACAAAACAGTGCTTTTTTTAGCATCGTTTTCCTACTATAGTTTTTAAATTGTGTTTTTATGCTTCGTTTTTACAAGGTTTTAGTAATTTTGTGGCATGCTTTTTTTCTTACATAAGTTGTTATTTCTTGTTTTTCTTACATACAAGATCAAAAACAAGAAATGTTGCCTTGGCAACTTGTGGAACTAAAATATGCCTCCATTTGTATACTTCATGTTTATTTTGTTTCAAGTATGGCTGCAAAAAGGTGAAACATTTCCAGAATATTTCCCAAACTTTCCAGAAGTTTTATTAAAAAAACACTTTATTTTTAAAGTGTCACGATACAGAATTAGCTCATTAAGTCCTTAGTAGTAGTCGTTGTACAGTACTTGCATGAAATAAAATGTACTTATCATGTAACTAAGTTATAGAACAGCCTGTAACTACAGTTTGTAATGATGCAGACAGCTACTGTTACACACCGAGTACTTACACTTAAGTACAATCTTGATACACTTTATTTTAAGTAGTTTATGTCTGTGTTTTTGTATTTTTAATTACGCTGTATCAAGTCTGTAACACATATGTGACAATCTTTTGGTTACATAAGTAGCTGTAACAGACTCGGTCTGTAACAAATGTGTTACATCTACATCATTACAAACTGCTCCATAACTTAGTTGCATGATAAGTACACTATGTTTTATGTAAGTACAAGGGCTACTACTAAGTAGTTATGGACACCTTAAAAAAGTGTTACTAAAGTTTTTTAAAAGGTCCTTAAAAGGAAAAAGAAAGTGACACAGGTTTAAACAACATGACGTTGAGTAAGTGATGACAGAATGTCTAAAGCATCACAATTCCAGTCAAATATTAGAATATCAAATGAATAGAGAAAAATGGTGCAATACGATTATGCTTAAAGGAGGGAATACGAATACAGTATGAACAGGAAAAACTCATGAATGAAGAAAACGTAAAGCGTGTTGATGTTTTCACAGCTCTGATGTTTTTCAAGGCACGTTGAGGATCGACGTTTCATTTGTTTACTAGTTTCTCTACAGAAATTACGCCAGAAATTGCTGATAAAACAAAAAACAGCCCTGAATATGTTAGAATTCAGTTCTGTTTGCGTTCACAGAAAGTGGACTCATCTCAAGCTGATCGGGGCTCAGTCCACTTCCTGTTCACACTAGCTATTTGGAAACAAGATCGTATTGAGTATTATATGTAATATTGTAATTTATGTCTAAATAGAATAATAAAGATGATTCTGCATTATAATATGTTGACATAAAGTTTTTTTTGTTTAATAACTGAGCATAAGTGCTCTCAAAACCCTGAAACAAATCAAGTGTGCATTCTGAATTTGGTCCGAAAGCAGAGAAAAGCTGCACAGAAAGTGTTCTGCAGAACCGCTCGTGTGAGAGGATCTCACGCTGCCTTCAAGTCTCGTCAGAAAAACTACATTTCCCATAACTGTCTGTTGTGGAATTATACACACACCAACAGAAACACTCATTCTTCATTATTCTGCAACAAAAAACCGTGTTCATCAGTGAATGCATTTCTTTAATTCAACATTTCTTTTATTCTGACCAAGAGCGCTTGGCTTTATATCATAAACATGGTTTGTGAGCTCATGAAAAAGATCCAGCAGGACTTGAAGGCAGCATCTGTGTGTATTTGTGCTCCTAACTCAACATCAGCGAGGTGAAGACTGAATATGAACTGAATTTGAATTGAGGCAGCAAACAGGATATAGAATCGCCAATTAAGTAGAATTAAAATAGAATTAAATACTGTTTACACTACAAATCACTCATCACAACATTTAGGTCATGTTAAGAAACATTAGATGATGCTACTAATATTTTTAGAATGAAGAAATGTAAAATGAAATCATATACACCAGCTGGGGAGGAGCTTTTTTTATCATTACTAATATGAATCTTACTGTAAAGTCCCACCAAATTAAATCTGAGTTTATGGATTATTATGTTTTAAACCCAGAATGCTTTAGTTTGTCCCTGAGATTTAAATATAGAGTAAAAACAATATAAAATGCTTTTTTTTCCAATATTATTTCAAATCAATTCTGAAAAAGTGGCTCAGCAAATAAATAATAATTGTATTAATTAAAATTAATAATAATTGTATTAATTACATCAATGACGTAATAGTTTTTTTGTTTTCGCTGTTCTGTGAATGGTAATTTAATGAAATAGTTCCTGTCAAATCTACATCCCAGCTCACAAAAATATATCCGAAGCACATTTGGCTAATTAAATTAATTAAGAATTAAGAAAACGTTATTTTTGGACATTTAAAACATCCAGTTTTTAAGCATGTGAAAATGTTTGGTTATTCAAACATTAAAAGAACATTCCTTTACATTAGAAAACACTGGATGAATGATGAATAAACAATGTTTTTCTGCTCATGTAAACATTATTAAAGACTAGATAACTCGTTCTACAAATGTTTCTGGAAGAACGTTTGTTCGTAACATTGAGAGAACCTCAGCAGAACATTCTGAGAGCGTTCCCTGTTGGTTAGGATCCTGTATACCGTGATCAGTTCAATTCAGATTCACACAGATGAACCAGAAGTTCAGGATTTCCCTGGTTCTGTAGGAGCTCCTGAGATCTTACAGCAGCTCTTGTTCTTCTGCCATCAGAAACGCACCTCTGTCTGTTCACTCGTCCTGCTTAGCTCCACCCATCAAAGGCTCCGTTTCGCCGTCCGCTCCATCCACGCTCCGGTACTCGCAAGGCCTGATGGCTTCAGGATGGCCCCTGAGGGCCAAAGCGCAGGCTATCAAGGAGAAGAGCAGGCCCAGTATCTGGATGTAGAGGCTTTCTCCTGCAGACATGCAGAGCGCCGGGCGGCTTTCTGTCTTCCCTTGCTGAAGGATGTGTTCAATCACACTCATACAGGCCACACACACACACACAACCGCCATGCAGAACAGCGCTGAGGGGAAATGGCAGAAAACACACTTTAGTGAAGCATCCGGCTCTTCTCTGCTTCAATATCCCACACACTAAAGCTCCAGTATTTCTGTTTCAAACTTACTAGAGTAAATGCATTTTTGTACAAAATTGCTAAACATGGAACACAATACTATATTCATATGAAAATGTTTAAAAGCACTATCTTTGTTTAATGCATGAGTTTGTGAACACATGAACAAATGCACCATAAAATATTACATTAAAATGTTACATTTAAGAGTAAATCAGCTAAAAATAGCTGCATGTCATGTGAGCATTAACTGTAAGTTATTAAAAACATTAACTTATAATTATAAAGTAAATATCTTCACTTCAGCTGGGTTCAGCTGACAAAAAGTTGATGAATTTAAAGCCAAACCTCACAGATTACGATGGTAAAAACTAATAGATATCACCATTTTATCACCATTAAAACAACTGTTTTGTATTGAACTTTTGCTTTTTTCCTATCAAATATGTTATATGTTAGAATAATTCTTATTGGAACAATTAACGTATTATTACATTTGTGTACATGTGTTACTGACAGTGCATTGAGTTCAGGTGTAATGTGAGGCACCTGTCAAGACGTGCAGTGATGTCACCAGCTTTAAGTGAGTGACCGCTGCTCCGAGGAAGTCCAGCAGGAAAGAGGAACTGGACAACAGGACAGAGATGTAGCAGAGAACGGCTAGAGAGTACAGCAGCCACATTCCCCATCCGTGCAGCCCACCCAGCGGACCTACAGCACACAGAACCACACAAACCCTCACGACACGTCATCCTGCGGAGCTTTCTTACAGAACTCAAATCTAAGAGTTTCTACTCAAGGTTTTATGTAGTTTATCACATTATTTAAAAATTTAAATGTACTATAAATGTTCTCACCCTAAAAATTAGGATGAGTTTGTATCTTCGTCAGATTTGAGGAAATGTAGTCTCAGCAACGGATGATCTGCAGTGAATGGGTGCCGTCAGAATGAGAGTCTGATAAAAACCATCAGAATAATCCACAGGACTCCAGTCCATCAGTTAACATCTGGAGAAGACAAACGCTTAGATAAAAAAAAAATTTAACCAATAATCCATAATAACTCTTCCTCCAATTAAAAGTTGGAGGAATATTAGTTTAGAGCTGTTTTGTAAACAGATCTGTCTCCTGACTCAGACCAGAACACTTTTTCACTGCAGGAAGAGTTATTATGGACTCATATTTGAGTCTAAATGCTGGATCTTCTGTCTTCTCCGGATGTTAACTGATGGACTGGAGTGCTGTGGATTATTCTGATGTTTTTATCATCTCTCATTCTGACGGCACCCATTCACATCCATTGCAGAGACGCATTTCTCCAGATCTGATGAAGACACACACTCCTCCTGATCTGGGATGGTCTGCGGGTGACCGCAGTAATAACCAGCACCTGTGTCTGTGAGATTCTGATAGGCGTGCAGCGTGAAGGCCACGCCGTAGATGAGTTTGCTGCTCGAATCAGAGCAGTTCTGGACCTGGATCCAGTTGGGATCTGCGATAGACGTGCACAGCGACACGAGCGTGAAGCACTGGCACACAGCTGCAGGGGTCAACACCAGGGTCATGCTGATCTGAGGACCACATGCAATTAAACAAAGAGCACGTGAGAAGACAAAAACAGATCAGCAGATCTTCTGTAGAAATGAGTGCATGTCTCACCTTATTCACAGACTTCAAAAACACTTTGTTTATGGTTCCTCATAAAAAGTGTACTTCTGGAGAAAGAGCAATGAAACAGCAGTATTATTACTCTCAGGATCTGACCGTCACACATTAAAGTGCATTCATTGGCGCTATTTGTCACACTATTTACTGTAGAGAATAATTAACAGTGTGTGTGTGTGTGTGTGTGTGTGTGTGTGTATATTCACACACATGACACTATGTGACAACTAGCCCCAGGGCCTGTTTCAGAAAGGAGGTTAAGTGAAAACTCAGAGTTTGTTAATCCTGAGATAAGGGATTCAATAACATAGTTTTAAGTTTTACCTTTGATATTACTGCAAAAAATACTATTAGCTTTATATTTGCTTCAATTAATCATCTCACTGACCTTCAGCAGGGACATGCACTGTAACTAGATTGTGAAAAAGTCAATAAACGTCACACATGACTTATTTTATATTACACTTAAATCCGTGCTGATATTTGCTGTAACTTTGCAGGAGCACATCAAGTCTTTTTTCAGATGCCATTGTGACTCGTAATATAAAAGACGCTTAACTCTGAGTTAGTCTACTCAGACTTGATTGATCTGACTCAGATCAGCTGCTCTGGGTTTTTAATCTCTGGGTTGGTCAACAGGCCCCCGGTCTCTACTGTCATGTAATAATATCAATAACAGCACTGACAGCGAGTACGACATGACGTCACAGAAAGAGAACGAGGTTTCTCACCTTGACAGCTACAGTCGAAGGATCCCTCGAAACATGATAAAAGCTATGATTCGACACACACTGAAGCCTTCAGACAGTCTGCGCACTGAACAAAGCGTCGATCATCTGCCACTCTCATCCTGGACCGGAAGGAAGAAGCTCAGTCGGTCTACACTTAGATAGCTCCTCGCGTTATTCAAATATGCAGTAAATGAAAGCTCATCGCCTCGGATTAATCAGAGGAGAGTCCGGAGAAAGCCTGGATCAATGTGAAAGTACACAAAGCACACCGCGCATGCGCAGCTCAGCTCCACAACCAGCGCTGTTTTTATAAAGACACGCATGACTTCTGCATCTCAGAATTTCAATTATATCAGACACTTAGATAGGATAAAAATGCATGATTCAGACTCACTGATTTTGCAATGGCTGCTGTCTTGACGAATGCAATTTTGAAACTACATTAAATTTAATCACAAAGATTTGTGATCTTTTATTTTAGAAATTGGTTTCCTTTATGTTTTCGTGGTCTCATTTTTTCCCTCTTATGATGCGTCCTTTAATATTATGTAATTAATTTCATTATTTATTACGTGCTTTTATCTCAGTTTTAAAGTGGAAAAATAAGCCTTTGTTTCCAATTTTGTAGTACCAATGTTTGTAATTTCTATAAACTCGCATTTCTATTTTCTATTTGCTGTCATTATTTTTTCCTGTTCATCCTAATGCACCCCATGGCTATAGTAAATCCTTAAAAGCAAACCAACCAAAAAAGTGCAAAAAAAAAAAAAAGCTGCACTTCTGGGAGAATCTAGAAATTCGTGTCACGAGCCAAACAAGCAGCAAACAACTCTAAATCCTGCTCCTCCCAACACTGGCTAGAACTAAAATAAAGATCACCAAAACATGTATAAACGAAAAAAGACACGAAAGCTCAACCTGTTTGAGACGTCACTACAATCAAATAAACTGCAGTTTGTGTTTTTTTATTCGACAGGACAGTCCTGTGGGAGGAAAGTCTCACATCATTTAATAGACATTGCATTGACAAACATTTCTATGCAATTAAATGTCGGAGATATAAAAATATACTAGTTTGAAAACTCCCGATTGTTTTCATACTTTCATATTTAAAAGCACAACCGAGGAGACACTATTTAAAGTGTGTACAACAAGAACAAAATAAAATCTTTTCTGCCACTATTTGTGTGTATTACGAACCAGCCTCAAGTGGTTGAGACAATGATAAACACATCCATACCTACTGTAGGATTGCTGTTGGGTGACATAAGGGAAATTAGGTAGGAAATGAGCCCTGTGCGCTGATAATGATATGCATCCCACTTTATTTACAAGTCCTTGCGATGGAAACAGCATGCGTGTTCATTCAGGAGGCATTGCTCTGGATCTCAGGTGTCAGGTTTATGAGGGTGTTACTGGCTTGAACCAGTTCTGAGATGGAGACTCTTCCTCTCTGTTTGATGAACTGAGCCACAGCGTTCAGCTCCTCCGGCGTGATGAAAATAAACTTCCCTCGGTCGTCGATCACTCCTGCACAAACACATCAGTTTAACACGCTAAACCAGCGCAACTACAATTCAATTCAAAATTAATGCATTTGTGCACTCTGTGTAATAAGAAACTGAGTGACGTCTCGCGTCTCAAGAGAGGCCTGATGATCTTATAATGCAGTGAGATCAAAGATGTCAAGGCGGCGTGTGTATTATAGTTGATTATTATGTGTTAATTGAAAGACAAATGGTTAAACTTGTTTTATTCAAGGTAGTTGTCACTTCTCATTTTAGTCAATTTATTATAAACAAAAAAAAATTTAATGACAAAACCACAATTAAACAAAAATTAGCATCTTAAAAATATAGAAATAACGATATTTAAATAATATTCATTTGACTTTTCTTATCAAATACTGATGCTTGTGATTATTCAAATAATTAAGCCATGAATAAAATAGATATATTTTTGATATTTAGTATTATTTTATTATTATTTTGGATTTTGTTATCATGGGAAAGTTTAGAATTTCACGTTTGTTTTTATTTTTTTCTTTTATGTGAAGCCACTGCATTTGCAACCTAGTTATTTCTGAAACACGACATATTAGCATAATATAAATATATATTTAATCAAATAAAACATTTATTAATTCAGTGAATACTTCAGGATTAGTGTACTGGTCTTCAGTTTATTTATCCTTTTACAGCACATGAAAGGCTATACTCTCAATACCAAACTCAAATAAGATTTCAAATACTCCAGTGAACTGTATACAATACTGAAAATTTTTTTAAATAATAATATACAATCCCTCGAAAGGATCAAAACTCACATATTTCCCAAGAGAAATGTCTATGAATGTACTTTCTGAGTTTCCTAGTGTTATTTAAAGCACACTAGAACAGGACTCTATTGAGCCGCACACATACCGGTCAGGGAGCCGTCTGCTATCAGGTCCTGGAGTCTGGCAATAGCATCCTGACACACAGAAACACATTCAACCGTCATCTAAGAGCACCAGAACACGCTCAGAGGTCAAAGGTCAGTTATGAACACTGACCTGTGTGCGCAGGCCGAAGTGGGATGCCAAATCCTCCAGCAAAACCACTTTAGAATTCTGCACAGACCAAGAAACAACATGACAAAAGCAGCCGCACTGTTTTCTCGATCTGCTCAGCCAAACACAGTTCAGTACAAATGCATCTATTTTGAAACGCATTCGAATGGAACCAAAAATGTGACTCATCCAAACAAACCTTTTTCATTTAGTTTTAGTTTCATGACAAACACTAGCTTGACTGTCTGAAGTCTTGAAGTGCTTCTATCACGTGCATTCAGTTCCAAATAAAAAAAAAAAACATTGCATACCTTGACATACTGGATGAACTCCTGCAGCAGACTACGAGACTGAAAAACACATAAACATGAGCTAACGTGAACCGCAGAGGAAGCAGAGCAGATGAAGAGAGCGCACGGGAAGAGAGACGCACCTCCTGTTCACTGAGCTCTTCTGCTTCTCCCTGATCCTCCACCACAAAAGACTCCTTCAGACGCTGGTACTCCTCCTCCTCCTTCCGCTCCTGCTCCTCTTTGGCCCGCTGTAACTCATCCTCCTGAGAAAGAGAGGAACACACGGCTTTTAAATTAAAGCAGTTGTCTTGTAAGTGGTTGAAGATGGAGAACAGAATCTCCTGTGCATTTGCTGTCAAAATAAAAGTCACTTATAAGCCAAGCAGAGACACTTCAAGCGATATATTGATTAAATGACCAGTTTTTGCTCTTGCAGTCTCTCCTTCTCCTCTTCTTTCTGTCTCTCTTGATCTCTGAGCTCCTGCATCTTCCTCCTCTCCTCTCGCTCTTCCAGCTCAGCCTAACACACACACACACACACACACATTAATAAGCAGACTCCTGATACAGGTGAAAGATGAGATGTAGCAGCATCAGTGTAACCTCTCTCTGAGCTTTCCGTGCTTGTTTCTCCTCCAGCTTCTTCTGTTTCTTCTTTCCGACTGTAGCAGCGGCTTGAGGACGTTCTTCAGACGGCTGCCTGTCTTCCTGATTCTCCTCCGCTTCCACAGGACTGTCCTCTGAATAGAGAGATAAGCGACAAATCTAGAAGTACTAAAGCTGTCTCCAAAATCATCCAAACTCTTTATTCACAGAATATTAAGACAACAAAAGCTTTCTAAAATGGTGTTTAAGTATGCAAATAAATACGGACATTTCCAGAACTCTAATCTAAAGATCTATGTAACAGACGAATCAAATCGAATGAAACCTTCAGAATATAGAGAGGAATAAAATGCAGTGTAAGACAAACAAAAAAAAACTGGAATTAAAATCTAGAGAGGAACCGATGAAGTGCATGTGTGTATTCTTCACACTGGTCCGGTCTGAAAACTGAGCAGTGCATGAATAAACACTGGGTTTGTCTGTAGTGCTCGGCTTTAGTGAATGGAGCAGGTTGGTGTGTGAAGTGTTTACCGTTGTCTGAAGCCCGCTGTGTGCGCTGGGCGCTCATCCTGCTGTGCAGGTTCCTGCGGCGCCGAGGCATTCCTGCTGGACGCTCCTCAGCCGGCTGCGGCCGGACCAGAGCTCGAGCCGCCACAGTCTGAGCATCCTCACCACCAGCTGCTGGAGAACACACAAACACCACTTAAACTACTTAAAGCTGAAACTGGTGTAATATATATACAGCTAGTCCTTCAGAAAACACATACAGTGACTTGTATGTACTCAACAAAAGAGAGACCACGACAAGCCTCAGCTAGTTTAACACAGCAAGCTGTTTATATTATTATTATTATAAAGCCAATAAAAACAAAACAGATAGAATAAAGGGGGAAACAGACTTATTTGCTTTACAAATCTGTGTCTATAGCGTTTGAGAAAGATTTTACAAAATATTAAATGTTTTTCGACGTTAAAACTAAAACTACTCTGAATTATATTTGCTTTACATTAATTAGAACAATATTCAAAGTGGGTCCAAAGGGGACATACTTAACTTACTTATATTTAACGTGCTTATTTCAGAGAGTAGTGATGAGTAACTGCTGAGTTAGTGGAGTGTAGGGATCAGCACTAGTGAGGGCACTTAACTGCTGCCTGTCGCTTTATTGACTGCTTTTCACTCACCTTCTTCAGTCCGTCCACGAACTCTCACAGCAAACACTATCAGAACCAGCAGAATCACCGCGGCTGTGATATACAGAACCACATCCATTACAACAGAGAAAAACACTGCTAATAAACAAACTGCTAACCTAACACGCAGCCCCGGCGGAAGCTGACGTCGCTTTGGCTCGAGCGTCACTTCCGTTCCACAGCGCGACCTCTAAAGGTAATAACGTCATTAATAAAAACATAATATTCATATTACAGTATATAACAAATTTACTTAAATCATTATTTTAGGGGGGGGGGATCTAACAACATGTTTAGGAACCTTAATAGTTCACAGCAAAAACTACGCATTTATTTATTTGTTCTGTCAAATGATTAATCATGACTAATCACATCCAAAATAAAAGTCTTTGTTTACATAATATATGCGTTTGTGTTGTGTTTATTTATTGTGTTTATATTAAAACACACACTTACCGTATTTATATTTTGAAAGTATTTACATGTTAATGCATTTATATATTTATTTTCTTATATTATATCTAAATATATTTAATATATATATAATATATTTATGTATAGCAACACTATATACATATATATATAT
>JAUMHI010000073.1:700837-714110 GCA_032359435.1 Enteromius unitaeniatus
AGTTAATTAGTTGATTCAGATGATTAGGTTAATAGCTCGTTTAGAGAACCTTTTCATGATATGCACATTTTTTGAGAAAGGAATTTTGGGTTTTCATGAGCTGTATGCCCAAATCATCAATATTAAAACAATAAAAGGCTTGAACTACTTCAGTTGTGTCTAATGAATCTAAAATATATGAAAGTCTAATGTTTATCAGTTCATTATTTTCTGTAATGTACTATCACAATATGCTAATTTTTTTTTAAAAGGACCTGTATACACATACATATATAAACCCATACTTTATGTCTTCCGTGTCATATGAACCTTCAGAAATCATTGTATATTAAACATACCAGTGTCAGCCCAGTACAGTTTACTCCCTTCATCTGTCAAGATCAATGAAGTTGGCCGGACTGAATTACTCCACACCACTGTCCTGTTCTGTCCATTCATATAGGCACACTCCACCCGGGTTGGGCGACCTTCCTGGACTTTGTTTGAGAAGCAGAAGCGTCCGCTGGGTGGGTCCAGAGCAATAGATTCAATAGCTCCAACACCATCCTTTATAATCACACTGGTGTGCGCTCCATCCGATGAGGTGACCTGCAGGCCAGGCAGCTTCTCGCTGCTCCAGTACACGTTCAGAGTGATCCAGTCCACTGAGAACGTGCGCAGCGAGTCCTTATGTAGCTGGAGTAGCTTCCCACGAGGGACCAGCGCCGTGTCCTTCATCTTGAAGAGCCCCACGACAGGCTGCCCGCCATCGGACACGTACAGGGTGAGGTCACGCAGGACTAAGTCTAATATGGTTGGCTTGCTCATTGTTGGAAAGTCAAAACGGCGATGTTCAGGCCAGTTCTTTAGACTCGTGTTGCCGTGTCTGTTCTGCAAATAAATCTGACAGACAAATTGTGATAGTCTGATGCACTTATGATCCACAGAGAAGACCTTACATATTTAAAAGATGGCATATTAATGGGCTTAATTGTAAGAATTTCAGGACAGTATTTATTTTTTACTATATTCTACTCTATTTATACATGTGTCTGAGATTTTCTTTTTCCCCTCTCCATTTACCAAATTCATACATCTATTATAATTTTTTATAAACTTCCGTCAAGCACTCATCTATAAGTAAAAATCCATAAAACTTAAAATTATGATTATCTTTTGTTGCTGTCAACCAGAATCAAAGAGAAAATGGTTAGATTTAACTTCTTAATTAATTCTAATTTATAATTATAATAATTAATAATTATTTAACTATTGTTAGATTAGTCAAGTAATGAGCATATGACTTAAAACCTGTGTGACAGCAGCTGGAGAAAGAAACAGCAGGAAGGACGAGTCTTTGTGTTTGGAGCAGGTCAGTCCATCTTCATCCAGCAGCAACTGAGACGGACACTTGCACACTGGTTTCATCCCCGGAGATAAAACACACAGGTGAGAGCAGTGCTGGGAAGCACACGGGTTAGGGACGCCCACTTGGAAAAGTGCATGAATGACCTGCAGATGCACACAAGCACCAGTTACTGATTTACATCTTACACATGCATGTTTCAAATCAAGCTAATATAGCCTGTACTTTACAAATGTCAGTGGAGTCATTTGATTTTAACGATCACAGTATTCAGGAGCACTTGCCTTCAAACCGAACGGCTGTCCAGGACGTTTGAGCAGGACTTGGTGCAGTTTTCCCGTGATTTTGTGAGCTCTCTGAATGGTTCCTCTTTTGGTATCAGACCAGTAGACCATATCATTGAATACAGACACTGAGAATGGACTGGGGGTCTCCATCATCTGCAAGATCTGGAAAATTATGGAAGATGGAAAGGGAAAGCATGCGTTTTATTTTAATCTAAGAGCCCCTATTGTATTATGGATTTTTGAAAACGAGCTTTCATGCAGTGTGTAACGGCTGTAAGTGAAGGAAAACATCCTGTAAACCTTTAAATCTGAAAGTGTACCGTGTATAAAGTTATTGTCTCTCAAAAGAAGTTGACTCTGAATCTTTGAAATGAGTTGTTCTTAAAATGATCTTTCTTTTCTTTGTTGGTCTGAATGAAAATGCAAATTCACACTTTGCCGCTATGTCCTGCTTTTAGAGTGTTAAAAGCTCAAAAACACCGCTTTAAAAAGAAGTTGACCATTCATTGAACGCATCTTTGGGAATTGTTAAATAACGTAAAAATTAACGCATATAAAAAAAACAGTGTTTTTTGGCCTGTATGTTAACCTGTTGTTTGGGACTCCCAAAACCAAAATATGAACCTTCTATAACCTGTAATAGGGACACTTCAAAGACTCATATCTATCCAGTGATGGAGAGTACTTAAAGGGAGAGCTCATCCAAAATGAAAATCTGCCAATATTTATATTATTCAACCGAACACATTTTGTAGAATGTGTGCAACCAAACAGTTGCTGGTCCCCTTTGACTTCCATAGTATGGGAAATAAAGTACTATGCAGGTCAGTGGATCCAAACAACTGTTTGGTTACCCACAATCTTGAAACCTACAAAATTGAATATTAATTATTTTGGGTGTCTGTCAAGGTACTTGATTTGTGTACTTCATCCACCACTAGTCCTCTTAACATTAGACTGATGGACAGGAATGTTGATCCAGAAACATTCCACAAGAAAAGCAACTGTAAACATTAGCAGATCATGTAATGTTTCGCCATGTTAGACTTTTTTTTTTTTTAAATGCTGAGGTGGACACATACACTACCTTAATATCTCCTCCATCAATATCGGCTGATCCAATGCACTTAAGTTTCTCATCTGTCCAGTAGATCCTGTGATGCAGGGAGTCCATCGTCAAACTGACCGGCCATCGGAGAGAGTGACTGACCAGTACACGTCTGTCCGAGCCGTCCATTCCTGCTCTCTCTATCTGAGCCTCATCCCCAGTTTCTGACCAGAACATAATTCTGAAAGGAAGACAAATATCAGGTCAAATTGACATAGGTGACATGCTAAAAACTAAAACTTTGTAGTGTCCACTGGTAGCTCTGTAAATCTAAATAAGTGACAAAAGCATGATTATTCAAACCCTTCCTGTGGCAGCAGAGCAATGGAGCGAAGCTGCCCTAGATCTTCACCCAGGATCACCACATGGTCTGTGGTTCTGGTAACATCACCGTCCAGTCCCACTGCATTGATCTGGCTGTTGACGCTATTGACCCAGTAGAGGTTCCTCGCCACCCAGTCCACTGCCAGACTGTCTGCATTGATACCTGACACAGAGAGATGGACATTAAAGGTCATTCCCAATTCTGTGACATCAAAACCTCACACAACTTCACACCTGACCAGCCATATTTGCATGCATGTCCTTGTGGTTAACAAAATCAACACTGACCTCTAATAAAGGTTCCTTTGCTCTTTTGATCCAGTGACAACCATTTTATGTTGTCCGTGTTGAGGTTGATCCAGTACACTCTCTGCTTCTGCCAGTCGTAGTCAAGTGACAGGACATAATGCTTCTCTGACGAGAGCAGGACGTCCAGACTGGAGCTCCTCAGACCCAGCAGGAAGACCTCAGACTGCACAGACGCCAACAGGTATGGCTCACCTGAGACAGGAGCACAACTTTTAACTTCAGTCTCAGCTTGAGTAAACAGTGGTGAATGGATGTGACTTAAAGTGCCTGAGTATATTAGAAAACTGCATTATATTGTGTATTTAAGCCATACTCATGACCTGAACAGTCATGTCAAATATCCTAGCTCACTTAACCTTTCACTTGCAGTGTAACGGATTACATCTCTTTGAAATGCTATGCTACATACCATTATTCTTTTTTAGATAACAAAAATGTAGTGTAATACTATTTGTTGCATCCTGCATAGTCTTACACACCTAGCTCTTGCTCATACTGCGTGTACCTGTGATTTTGCAACTGTGGCCATCAGGTTCCAGAACATAACCATGACTGCAAGAGCACTTGAATGAGCCCTGAGTGTTGTTACAGTAGTGAGAACAGAAGTCTGGACGGTCCACACACTCATCCACATCAACACACACCGCACCACCATCCACAGGCTTGTAGCCCATCCTGCAAAAACAGCGCTATAGGAAGAAGATAAAAGCAGACAGGAAGCACAAAATAGTTAGCAACTGCTTTCTAATTAATTGCTTATTAATAAAAGGGCAAAGGACCAAAGTGAGAGGTTATATCTAATATTGGTGTACTATACAGAAACAAAGCTTATTTACATTAGAATGTCTGCTGTATGATATTTATGTAGTGGCTACTGCCACCATCTGGTCAACTTTGATAAAATGCCGTTCATTTATGCCTTTAATAGTTATTGTTGTGAATTTATTCTTGTTCTGTAGTGTTAAAACAGAAAAAAAAAAAAATTCAGGTCATGCAGGGAATTTAAAAAATGTATTGAAAATGTTTTTATTCTATCCTACACATTCTTGTAAAATTAGGGTTGTTTTCTCTTTGAAACACTTGACAAAATTAACGCATCATGAGACTGTGGTCAATGGTTCCTTCAAAACCTACAGAACTAAACTTTCAAAAGTTTTGGGTCGGTATAATTTTTAATACCTGAACCAGTAACTTATTCAGAAAGGATGTGCTAAATAGGTTTAAAATGACAGCAACAACATTTACACGGTTACAAGAGATTTATATTTCATATAAATACTGTTTAAAGACTGCTAAAAATGCATTTAAAAATATTTTAAAATGTAAAAAAATTAAAAGCAAAACTAATTTGTAGTAATATTTCACATTAACTGTTTTCCAAATAAATGCAGCCTTGGTGAGCAGAAAATACCTCTCAACATTATAAACATCTGCAGCGTAAGTTCGTTTTAACAGCTCACTTTTACAATTGGTAGTTTTTAATACTCAAAGCAGACATTTTCATAACCTTAACATTATCATTATCAGAACGAGGAAATCATACCGTGCCTGTAGGTGTGCTGTGGCAGTCCTGGGCACACTTTAACTGACCAGAGCATTTTTCGGTCTCGCAGGACCCACCCTCATCTGAACCGTCCGGACAGTTAGTGACTCCATTACAGAGTTGAGACAGGTCCACACACTCCGAACTACCACACTGGAACAGATGAGGAGGACAGGACACACTCGGGCCTGGCAAAACACACCATAAACCATAAAGGGATATTGAATAATAATGTGCAGAATACAGAAAAACATGTGGACAGAAATGTTAGTTACATAAACTTTATGCAATTTTGTTTTTTCAGGGGTGCCTGAACGATATTACACTGTCACTTTTCTATTTGGGGTCAGTACTTCATACATGTTCATTATATATATATATACATACATGTTCATATATATATATATATATATATATATATAAAATTGTTTTAGTCAGCAAGGACCCAATACATTTTTAAAAAGTGGCAAAGATTTTTACATTGTTACAAAAGTTTCCATTTATCAAAGAATCCTGAAAATGTGTCAACTTGCTATTATTGGTAAGAAATGTTACAAATCTGTATATTACAATAATTTGTGAAGGACACTAACGAATGGAGTAATGATCACAGGAATAAATTACATTTTAAAATATCTTTTTTTTTTTAAATCTCAAAAACGCAACCTTGGTGAATTTTTTTTTTTGAAAACATTAAACCTACCAACCCCAAATTTTTTTAAACCATAATTAAATTCAGAACCCCATTTAATTTGTAATATGACACATTTCTGAGTCCAACAGTACAAATAAATGAAAGAAAATGTTATTTTTTACATTGAGAAGTGTGTATCTCTATAAAAAGCCTAAGACAGATTCTTGGAGAATTGTTCAACTAAATACTCAAAAAGAACAGGAATATGCTGCATTAAGGGCGATTCTGAATTTGACTTTAAAATCATTTCTAATGTTTAATGAAACTGAACATGCACTGGGGTCTTATTTTGGTTCCCCCCGCTTCAGTTTGACAAAACTGTTAAAACTCACAACCAGATTCGTCGCTTCCATCCCTACAGTCCTCAGAGCCGTCACAGCGCCAGGCTTCAGGAATACACTGTGTTTCAGAGCTGCAAGGCCACTGGAGCTCACCGCACTGGACTGGAGACTCCTTACAGTTCTGTCTCGCATGAGAAAGGTGGTCAAAACCCTTTCATCCTTTTGTAATGTATGGATATCCTATAGCGCACCTTCTCATCTGTGCCATCCTTGCAGTCCGTCTCTCCGTCACATATCCACTCGTCCAGCAGACACTCCTGGCTCTTTGGACAGCGGCGCTGTGTGCTGCAGGGTGGAGGTTCAGTGCAGTCCTCCTCGTCTGAATGATCTCTGCAGTCCGGGTGTCCATCACAGCGCATACTGACCGAAACACACTGACCGTTGCTGCACTGCCATTCAGCACTGCTGCAGCTCTCCTCACCTGCAGGCCATTATTTCATTACGAAGAAAATGAACGCTTCCCGTTGCTCTCTATTGCAAAGCTGATCTCAGACATACAAAAATAACACTGGTCCATTATGCAAAATATAATTCCAAATGTTTAATATTTAATTCATATTTCCAGTTAACATATTAAGTCATTTTCTTTCTTTTTTTGGGCAGTTTTAGTTTAGTTTTTAGTTCAGTTTTGGCAATTTAAAGAGTTTTACTTACCAATATTTGACATTTCTTTTTCTTTCATTTTCTCATTATATTTTAGCTTTGTTTTTAATAGTTATATAGGTTTTGTTATTGATAACTAATAATAACAACACCACCACCGTAATGGACAAAAAAAAAAAAAAAAAAAGCCACAACACTTACCACAGCTGGCCTCATCGCTGCCGTCAGCACAGTCTGCATCTCCATCACAAACGAATGATTCTGGGATGCAGCGGACTTTATCACAGCGATGCCCGCAGCCCTCCTCCGGCTTGAAGCAGTTGGCTTCATCGGAGCGATCCTGACACTGAGCCACACCGTCACACACCTGCCGTCGCTCAATGCACTTCTTACCATGCGAACACTGAAACTGCCCTGAGAACAGATATATAGAATATTAACATAAACACCAGGAGCAGGAATTTTAGAAGTCTTTAGAAGTGCATGTTTCCTCACCAGATTCACACTCCTCAGAGCACTCGTCTTCATCAGACCCGTCATTACAGTCATGCTCGCCGTCACACACGTGATTATACAGTACACAGTCCGTCCCATCTCTGCATAACCTGGAGCCGAATGAACAGTGCAGGGGTCCTTTAGTGACAGGAGCTTTTCCTGAGACTTCATCTTCCGTTGTCTTTTCCTCCTCTTCCTCCTCCTCGATGCTGCCATCATCATCAGGCCTGATATCTGAGAAGTAAAAATACATGTCTGTTTCACATTCATGTTCTTCTCCAAATCAATTCTACAGCCAATTATTCTTCTTTGAAATGTGTGTCTGATTCCATCCACTGCCAGTTCACCCTGGGTTGCCAGTTGGTGGAAAACTCAGCGTATTCCAGTCATGGAGGCCAGCAAAGGATCACAGATTCTACCCAACCTATAAAGCCTCAGCATGCATTAAAAAAAAAAAAAAAAAAAACAGTAATTGAGCTCATTCATGTCTTTTCAACCTGGCAACCCATATAGTTTCACACTCCATGGTGAAAAAAATAGTAGGTAGCATACGGGTGCTTGTTTACATTCTGAACCATATGATTTGACACTTTGTTCTAGTTCATAGTCCAGTAATACTACTTTAAACCCAATTCAAACCCCTACCACAGCTGGCCTCATCGCTGCCATCAGCACAGTCTGCATCTCCATCACAAACGAATGATTCTGGGATGCAGCGGACTTTATCACAGCGATGCCCGCAGCCCTCCTCCGGCTTGAAGCAGTTGACTTCATCGGAGCGATCCTGACACTGAGCCACACCGTCACACACCTGCCGTCGCTCAATGCACTTCTTACCATGCGCACACTGAAACTGCCCTGAGAACAGATGCAAATACAAAAAATTAAATAAAAAAAAAAATCAGGAAGCCTACTTGTTTTTATCTGCTTAATGTTTATCAGAAGTCAGAACTCATTTATCTTTCTCACAATGAACATATTTGTTGATTCTAAGCAACTTGAATAAATGCATTTTGAAAAAATATATTTGAATAAAATATTTATGCCCTTTTTTGAGTGCAGACATCTTGCATGTTGAATTTATGCATAACTGACAAATATAGATCACAGTGTCTTTAGTTCATGTTTAGATGATTAATAGTTCTTCTTGAACATGTTCTAAGCTAAAAATGTGTAAATATATGAAATGTTTTATATGCAATTCAAATAGAGAACTAAATGTCTATTCTTTATTCTAGACCCCTGGAAAACGGTTTAAGGAGCAAAAACGGTCCTCTAATGAAACCTTACAAAAACATACCTATGCTGCAGACAGCAGCACATTCATCTTCATCAGAGCCGTCACGACAGTCGTTCTCACCGTCACACACATGACTGTACAGCACACACTCTGAGCCGTCCTTACAGGGTTTGAAGCCCACTCTGCAGTGCAGGGGATCTCGAGGAGAAGCTACTGCAGCCTGCACACATTCAGCTGCAGCACAAACAAGTCAAAACGCATGAATCTCCTGCAGTCTTAGCATAGGTTCCCATCACTGTAAAGCACTCAAATATTGAGGGAGAAACTAATTAATGTCACAATGCAAAAACTGCCTCCACGATCACAACATAATAGAAAATTTCATGCTTGCAAATAAAGGAAAGTGGTAAACAAAATCACTTCGCTTATAAACTACAATGACTAGAAGTTAAAAGTGTTTTATTTTGACATGACAAATAGTCAACTGGTAACCTTTAGTTTGGCTATATGCATTGAGTGACCTGCTTGCTGGACCAGTTTCTCAGTTTCCAGTAAAAGAACTAATTGAAAATAGACTGAAGGTTAATGTGAGACTCGCATCTGACCTCTCAGAAGCAAAAAGATCCCTGAAGCGACATTCAGCAGTAAAAACATGACTGCAAGGCAAACTAAGCAGATCAAACCGTCTCGGTTCGAGATGAGGCGCTTTAAACAGCTGAGCTCGATGCGGCTTAATTGATCAGCTGACCAATGAGTGAACCTTCTGAAATTAAGCCTCGTTTAGTAGACCCTAAAATACTGTTTGCGTTGAAATAATTACATTTTTATTAATACAAAATTGTAGTATTACAGCAACAATACATATTCAAATTATGCTAAAATGACGTAACATATTACCTAGGTCTAAAAATAAAAGTTGAATAAAAAAGTGAAACTTACCATTGACTTTCATTATGTCCCGTTGTTACTTTTGCAGGCCTGTGGTTTTGTAATTAACATTCCCAGACACTAGAAAGCGCTGCTCTCTCTTTTAAGATCAGTGTCAAAATATCACCAGAGAGAAGAAACGCGCAACAAAGTAACATTAGTGACTTTGAACTTTGAGCAAATCATCAAAAGCGTTCCTTGTTTTGTGAAGAGTGTTAAAGATGAACCGGAATATGGATCATCTGAGCACACTTATGGCTGTGGTGTCAGGTGTATCTATACTGTATGTCTTTCACTCAGTCTTTTACACTTCTCACATCTCTTTTAAAACTCATACAGTCTTTGACTCCCGGAGACATTTACCAGGTTCACTTTACCTCATGACCAGATACATTTCTGAATCTCTCCGCAAAAAACGAGGAATACTGAGGAAAAACAAAGACACAAATGACGAGCTTGTTTTCGCTTTGATCAATTGCAGGTAACTTCACTTATAAAGAACTTTAATTGAATGTGTACAGTCTATGTTTGCTTCCTCAGTTGATGTACATGCAATATTTTGAAAAACTTTGTTTTATTTGCGTACATTTGTACTTAAACTAAATGCAAATAACAGGGCATGTACCTACTGTATATATTTGAATGTCGTGATGTTAATGAGAGTTAATTCTGAAGTGTTTTCCAGTTGTTAAATGTTGTGGATTTGTCTGTAGGTATGATGCTGTATCTTTAAGGAGGTTCTGCAGTGTTTCAGGTTATGGTTGGGACTATCCTGACAGTGTCTTCAGAGACATTCCCTTGTGCTACCCTGAGTTTCTCTTCAACAAACTTCTCACTATGATTGTGTGCTCTGAGAGATTCAGACTAAGCCCTTTGGGTAAGATCTTCTGGCACTTTTCAGCACACGGGTCAAGCACCGTCCCTGTCAACAAATAGAAAGGATTTTTCATTTTTCTTTCTCATTTTTCAAGATCCTGCTGCTTTTATTAATTCCAAAAGAGTCAGATTTTATTGAAAAAAAAAAAAATATATATATATATATATTATCTCTTCATGATAGAAATGAAAAAAATATATAAATTAAATTAAATTACATTTTGCTAGTATTGTACAGTCAGCTGTATTTTTTATTAATATTTTTAAATTAGTTATTAGTACTGTTTAACATTTTTTTGGTGTCTTTTTTTGTTATTTAAGCATATTTTTAGATGTATTTATTTGTTTCAGTTTTCATTTTTGTTATTTTAGTACAAGTTAAACTATAATATAATATGGCAACTAGCTGAAATAAAATGTATTTTATTTAATATCTTTTGTAATATATTTTATTTCATATAAAATTTACTTTATTCCAAGTAACGTAATTTTTTTTATTGTTTAAGTGTTAGTTAACTATAATAACCCTGGTTATCTCCACTTATGGTGAGAAAAAGAGAATCACTGCTATTTTCTGCAGGTCTGTTGAGTGTCCGTGAGAGTTTGAGTCTGAGCGATGCCGTGGATGAGCTGAAGAGAGGGACGTTCTCCCTGCAGACCGGAGTGCTGGAGTACAGGACTGTTAGTGCCGGAGTGGAGGTGGATCTGGCATTGACTGTATCTAGAGATCAGCAGACCATTTGGAGCAGCACACTGACTCTACTCTCTCCTAACAATACATACAGACCTGATGCTCAGCCTGACTTGGAGGTCACCCATGGTAAGGGACCCGGTGGTATTGAAGACTGACATCATATCAGTGGCTGTGAGGATCTGTTTTATTCTACACATCTTAGTGCAGAACACTTTCATCAGACCTTCGCTGGATGAACTGAACCTGTGGTCTTTTTCCAGATCCAGTCTCGGAGAGATGCATCAGCCTGGCCGTTTCTTGGTCCACAGGTATGGAGAGCTCCTGGGGGATTGGTGACCTCTGCCCTCTGCCTGTGTTTGTTTGGCTGGGATTTACCCGTCCCACCACACACCCGCTGTGGATGTTCTCCAGGTGCATGGCAGAAATGGAGAAACACAAAGGTAAGTAATGTTTGAAGTCCTATTTACATCAACAGCAAAATGACAAAAAACGCTTCTTCACTACACAAATCTCTTTGTAGGTCCGTAGAAATACACTGCTTGTGTGAAGCCTTTCACTCGAAGAATTTGCGTTGTGGAAATCTCAGACTTTTAATCTCTTATTTATTCATTTTATTTAAATCTTTACATTGTTCCTCTCATATAAGTATGTAGCATTAGTTGTATTAATATATTAAATTATATATTAAAATATATTACTGAATGGCATATATTGATATTAATAAATATGATATCTCTCTCTCTCTCTCTCTCTATATATATATATATATAATTTATGTATTTATTAATGCATTTATTACATTAATATATGAATATATGCAATATATTATAGCAATCGTTTGTTATATAATCATTTTATAAATTATATGTTGTAAGAATATATTAATTATTACACTAAATTTTATTCAGATATATTACTAATACACACACAAACACATGTACTTAAAATAAAAGTTTTTGTTTACATAATATATGGGTTCTGTGTAGATTTATGAGTATATAAATACACACACCTGCATATGCATATATATATATATATATATATATGCATATACATGTAAATATTTTCAAAATATTTGTATATTTCAAAACATGTATTTATAAATACATAATAAATATACACGGTACTTACTCGTATATTATGTAAACAACAACTTTTGACGTTATCTATATGTATATTTGTATGTGTGTGCTTGTTTGTGTGTATTAAAATACATGTTTTATTATTTTACATTGAGTCTCAGATCATCTCTCTAATTCTTCTTTTTTTGTAGGAGTTGAAGTGGTGAGAGCTCCTCTGTCTGTGTCAGTCTGTTACAAACAGCCTGTATCTTTACTGAGGAAAGTCAACATCAGAGTCAGTGAAAACAGCTTAAGCACAGCTTCATTTTCGTTGGAGGACCACAGAACCAGGACACTGTACCTCTTGGGACAGATAAAACAACAGACAGGAGAGAAAGCAGAATGATGCTGATGTAATCCTTACAGAAAGGATACTAAGCACTCAATGGCAGGGGCATCAGACGGAGTAACTTTCTCATTTCAACAGGGTTATATTTTATGTTTTTGCTTTGCATTATGCATTATACAATAGTGAATTCATTGTACATGTGCAGTCAAATCACTTTTAATCAGTGTCTGTGTCAGTAGGGGAGGAGTTTGAGTGGAGGGCCGATTCTCATGAATATTTCAGTCTCTCCCCTCTTTCCTCAGTTTTGCCTTTCCCTGTGCATGCACACATGTGTGTAAGTGCTCGATGTGTATTATTCATTAGTATGTGTGCAGCGTATGAGGAGGGGTTTCTCACAAAAACTGCTTTCAGAACAACTTAACGTGTGCATTCTCTCCTAATAATTACGTTAGATGCAGTCTGTATCGTTAATGCGATGTCAACTCTATGTAATTTAGTAGACAGAAGAATTTCATTACATGCAGCTTTAAACAGCTGCATCTTTGTAAAATGATAATTTGTTGTTTTGTTTGTTGTTAATTGATGCTAGAGATTTAACACATTTGAAGTTGGTTAAGAAAATATGAATTCTAATGATCAGTTTCCGGTCGGAATTAAGTATTGTCCCTTATTCTGGTCAATGTAATATATTTCAATTTATATTTTGGAAGACAGATAGATACTTTAAAAAATAAATTTTGTTTGTTTTTTGCAAGCATCCTGAAAATATATGAATTGTATATTAATGTATAGGTGATATGTCTGTCTAAAGACAGTTATTTGTATAATTTATAATTAGCTTTAAATATACTCTACCGTTCAGAAATTTTAGAACAGTAAGATATTTAATGGTTTTTAAAGATGTTTCTTCTGCTCATCAAGGCTGCATTTATTAGGTTAAAAGTCCTGTAAAAAAAAAAAAAACTAATATTGTGAAATATTATTTCAATTTAAAATCGCAGTTTTCTGTGTGAATATATTTTAAAATGTAATTTATTCCTGTGATACAAAGCATCATTACTCCAGTGTTCAGTGTCA
>JAUMHI010000073.1:714210-724264 GCA_032359435.1 Enteromius unitaeniatus
CTGAACATAATTATTTGAAGGTTGACTTTTTTTTGTATTAAAAACACTTTTCTTTTATTGGTCGGATGAAATATGCACATTTTTTGAGATCATCAAAATCATCAATATTAAAACAATAAAAGGCTTGAAACTACTTCAGTTGTGTGTAATGAATTAAAATATATGAAAGTCTAATGTTTATCAGTACATTACAGAAAATAGTGAACTTTATCACAATATGCAAATTTTTTTTTGAAAAGGACCTGTATATAGCATAGATCCTATTTCTACTTTACTTAGAGTGTAAAATATTTACACTTATTCCTTATAAGATTTCAATTGTAAAGTATCTGGTGTAAAGCCTTGCATTTTTGCTAAATATTGTATTACAGCCTTTTTCTAATAATGTGAAAGAAAGTGTTAACAATAAAACAAGGAATCATGCAAGATATTATGACTGATATTTGTGATCCTGAAATTGAAGATTTAATTGTCTTCCTTGCAAAATATAGTTGTTAAAAACTAAGTTTACTCATTAAGGAGAAGGTTTTAATGCAAAACATTGTTTTATGGCATCCCAGAACAAAGAAACAAACATAGTGGATTGAAATATTAACTTTATTTATTTTTTCTTCTTCTAAAAAAAAAAAAAAAAATCAAATATACAGTTGATATAATTTAATATGCGTTCTGCTAAATGGAAAGTAACTAGAAAGTTTGATCAGAAAGCTGTGATGGAATAGCTAAACTAGCTGAGGGTGAAGCCCAGGGGTTTACAGTGCTCTTATACATCTCATAATAACAACAGTATAGAGAGAGAAGACATACATTCATCAGTTGAACTTTGAGGGACCTCAGATGCGACTCTAAAGGAAAGTGGTGCAGTTCGGGGCCCTTATGTACAAAGCATCTCAACCTGCTCACACTGCTCCAGGATCAGATCTTCTCATTTCAATCAATTTCATACAACACAAATGACTGTGAGATGCACTTTGTCAACATGGCCTGTTTGGAGTAAGCAATTCATCATCAGACAATGCAGCCGTTTCATTCAAATGTTTTTTTTCTCCTGCTATTTGAAATTGAATCTGTACATATTACAAATCATGTTAGAAACAACGCATTCGCATAAAACAAGTGTTTAAAAACTACAACAAAAAAAACATTCCGGGTCATTTGCAAAGCAGTATAGTCATTTAAATAATACTTTGCTGATTGAATTGGCCACATCACTTATTAGTGAGCGTGCACGTCAACGACACAATCATGAAATGGAGTCTAACTCCATCTGCTCAATGCTGCTCGAACACCGTAAAATCATTTTTTAAAAAAACAGTCCACCTGGAACCTGCAATGGGAGGTAGTGAGACACAGGTACAGTTCACACTTTCATATCATGTAAAAAAAATAGAGATATTTGTAGAGTTTAGAATGTGACACAGAGAGGATTATGAAACGTTTCCTTGTGGAATCGAGGCTGGTTAGAAAAACAGCTGATAAAAATCTGAAGAGCAAGAACAGAACTAGCACGGGCCGGATTCTGTGGTAAAGCAGAATTAGAAGCAGAAGTATAGCACGTTTCTTGCTTTGGATCATTAAAGTGCTCCTGTTATGCCATTTTGAAGGTTGGTAATATTGCTTTATGAGTCTCTTAAAACAGGTTTACATGTATGCGAGGTCAAAAAACACTTTAGTTTTCTCTTAAATTAGATTTAATTTTACCCCATTTCTAAATGATTCGTAAACGACTCGTGTGAAGCAGTTCGAAGAATCAGTCTGTCTAAACCCCTCCTCCCGTGAGCCCTCACTGCTGTGATTGGTCAGATGGCGCACACAACTTTGCAGATAGTTTATGTTCACATACAGCTACATGACACACTGCATGAACGATCGTGTTTGAAAAGGCATAATAGGGACACTTTAATTAAAACTCACAAAACCTGTCACCCTATAACCAGAAGAAAAAGTTGTATGATATTGAATGAAGCCTATTTTAGGCATTATTTAGCATTATAATCATACCTGTAATTATATATATTTATATGTGTGTGTGTGTGTGTGTATGTATAGTCAAACTCTAAATGTTCTGCTGTATTGCATTACATTCATGCAGATTTTTATATAAAAGTACTGTATTACAGCAAATGTAAAAAGTACATTGTATAAAATTACTGTATTACAGTAAAAGTGAGACAAAAAAATAATTATATATAAATATATATATATATATATATATATATATATATACACGGTCCTAAATTATTTGGGAATATATATATGAAATATAAATACAAATTGTTTTAATTTTATATTTTTTCTTTTGACATAAGGGTGAAATGTGAGATTTGCCAAATTATGTGTGAATAAAATATAAAGTTGGGTATCTGTGCTTGATAAAGATTTGATTATTGTGGTAGTGTTAAGCCACAAACATAGACATTCACAATGACTCAAAAAGAGACACAAAGGAGAACCCCGAAAACATCAAGCAATGTTTTGGGGGGGTTTTTTGTTTCCTTTTTGTAATACACTTACCTAAAACAAGGCACAAATAGCTTAAAATGAACTATTCATGGTGCATGATTTGGTAGATGTTAGTTTAAAAGTAGTATTCCCACAGTTAATGAAGCCGTGAAACACAAGTTAAAATGTGTTAAAATAGATAGAAAGAATTAATTCACAAGGGAAAACAATTCATTATAAAATATGATAATTGATGCATAACAAAACGTATTGCTGGTTTGGTTTGGTTAATTTTACTCTTTGGTCAGATGAAATTGTAAACCTCTAGAATCCAAGATGACAGGACTATTGTTGATGCAAAATCTGTGGTTCTACGATTTATATTATTTGTTTTTTTAATACGCTAACATAAAGGAACCTGTGTATTACTAAAATTGAAGATGAAATAAACAATCTGAAAGTGTGTGTGTGTGTGTTTGTGTGTGCATGCAGCCAGACTAAAAACTATTAGAATGTTTTAGATGTTTACCACCGTATTTACACCAGACACCTGCGACTAAACTAAATTACAGCGGAGCTTTCTACACTGTGAGCGTTTGCTCAATTTCTTTGTTTTAAATTGTATCCTTTACAGGTTTAAATAACTTCTGACCGTTATATAAAAGCCAGCTCATGATGTTCTGGTCTGACTGTTTAATAATCTCATCAAAAAAAAAAAAAAATGTAATCAATGATAAAATTATTCACATGGAAAAATAATTGTGTAATATATCTATTTTTTTTCATTTTGTGCTAAAAAGAAAGATTTTTCTTGGCTGCTGAAGCTTAGCCTTCTAGTCTGATACACTTTAAACCTTTGTGGTTTCTAACCATATGCATATGCAGTTGTATAAGTACTAACGTAATAAATTTATGTTAATCACATGTAAAGTTAATTTTGCAATGGATTTCTGATAAAAATGAGGATTTCTTTTCCAACTGATTTTATTGTAATTTTTCCAATTTATGAAGTTTATGCTTTTAGTCTAGCGTACTAATTTTACTGTTTTTTTCATATGAAGTTGTAGGGATATGAAAAGTAATGATAAAGCTAATCACATTCTAAATCAATTTTATAATGGATTTCTGTGGCAAATAAAGATACTTCTTTCCAAATGATTTTGACTCTAAAATCTAGCCTTCTGGCCTGACGTGCTCATTTTCATAATTTAGTTATTTCTACTATAAGCTTATGCAGATCGTAAAATTTGTTATCGAACTAATCACATGCAAAATCAATTTTAGAATGTATTTCTGTTGCAAATACTTTTTCTGTCTGATCGACAAAATCTTATTGTCATTTTAGTAATCGGCGATTACTAAAGTCTAGCCTCGAGCACACAGCTGACTGTGAATGTATCCAGTGTAGACGGCCTCAATCTGTTACGATGTCTGCTTCCAGTGTAGACACGAATGTGTTCGAATGTGAATGGACCCTTGGTTTGTGTTTGGCTTACTGACAAGCCTTCGCACAATGTTCCCATTCAACAACTCCTCCAAGCTATTCCACAATACACACTGATTTGATAGCGAAACATCTGTATAATACATTCACAAGGTAGACAGCTGGCAGGGCTGCGTGTCCGGTGTACGGCAGTTCGTGCACAGGTGCCTCTACCCTGAGTCTGGTGCGCCATCTCGCACGACTCCAACTCTTTTCTCCGTTTGGCTGCCAGATGCTCTCCATCCGGCCGGGAATTCTGGAGCACTTTTCATCTGTGGCTTGTTTTGTTCTTTTTCCTTCTCTGTCTCTGTCAGAAGAACATGTACTGGTTGTCGATGGCTCTCTTGCGCCCCCTGTCGGGTGGCTCCAGTTCGTAGTCTGAGTCCCGGTTGGCCAGTAGGGGTGGCAACGGGTTTGGGTGGCGGAGCAGGTTTCTGCGTCCCACTGACTCGCTCCGGCGGAGGGGGACGGGAACCGGGCGGTCTGGAAACGGAGTGGGTGTGCGATGCGGCAGTGCAGATAATGCTGACGACTGGGCCGTGGAGGGGCTGGAGTGAGGGCATGAATCCGGACTACAGTGAACCAGATTGGGCTCTGAGCTCCAGTGAGAGAAAGGCACCAATACCGGAGAGCCGATAGGCGAACTCTGACCTAGAGAGATGCGACAAAGAAAACACTTCATTAACGCAACAGACAGAGACACTTTGACCAAGTGCTTTCCATTTCTTTTATTATTTTTCCTAAAAAATAATTCAGCTGTGAAAAGATGTACGCTTTTGAAATGATTTGGAAAGGGTTCAAATACACAAAAGGTGCTGGTAAACCAAACAATTTGTGGGACCTGAAGAGTTTTTCTGAAGAACAGCTAAACTGTAAAAAGAAAAGGAAAGTTGTTTCAACTAGAAATATCTTGTTACCCCACTGCCTAAAATTTTTTGGTTTAGTCAACTCAAATATTTTAGTTGTCACTTAAATTACAAAAACATTTTAGGCAGCATGGTAACAAGACATTTCTTTTTTTCAGTGTATGCATCATTCAGGTAACAACAATTTTGTAAGGTAGTGTACTGTATACGTGCAATGATGCACACCAATAGAAAAGACTATGGATGGAAATCAACAAATACAGTGGAACGCCATTATACTTTTCTACATTAAACATTTTAAATTGACTTTAAACCTCAATAACTATGTTATACTCCTTGTATCCCA
The DNA here is from genome assembly GCA_032359435.1 of Enteromius unitaeniatus. Classification (NCBI taxonomy): domain Eukaryota; kingdom Metazoa; phylum Chordata; class Actinopteri; order Cypriniformes; family Cyprinidae; genus Enteromius; species Enteromius unitaeniatus. The sequence continues at coordinate 719,348 of JAUMHI010000073.1, forward strand.
TAGAGGGCATCCTCTTCACACCTCTTAAACTCTGCATCCTCTACAAGCGCCACAGAGTGTGCTTGAGGTACGGAGAAGTAAGAGCACAAAATAGGGCATGTTAGTAAAATATGTATATGTATGCGTGTCATAAACATTCGTCTCTCTCTCTGTGTGTGTGTGTGTATTTTACAGCTTGTGACGGAGACAATGCAGGAAACAGATACTTAATGGCAGGTTAGTCTGTAGTCATATCTGATGATATGTGTATGAGTGTATAGACGATTATGTGTGTGTGTGTTTGAGAGAGTGCATGTTTCCTTGTGTCAGGTCTCTCTGAACTACTAAAACCCATCTAAACCACAAAGCATAAGAGGAAAACGGATCCTGTCGAGCAGTGTATGTATGTGTGTTTGTGTGTGTGTGTGTGTGTGTGTGAGACAGACAAAAAAAAATATTGTATGCATGTTAGCTGCTTGAACATTTACAGATAAATAACTGGTATGCAATACATTATTTTATTATACTGTATACTATTCTACATAATATACGTTTAACAGTGCAGTGATAAACACTGTATGCTCATATAAACTAGATTTATGACATTTTTATTATGCTTTTTAAAAGTGGTTAACAAACAAAATCCCAAGCACCAAATGTGTGAAAAAATTGGCTTTGGTGACTAAATCAAACACAGTTGCTCACCAGTTGGCCAATAACTATTACGACCTGCAAAATCACATGGTTTACATCAGACTTTGAAAATGACTCAGAAGTGATTCAAATTCTAAATCGTCTACTAAGAATACATCTGTTGTGATTGTTAATATCCTTTAAAACACTTTTACCCTCCAAAACATTAAGCCATCAGAATGAAAGCACATCTAGCAAAATCTCTACCAACCATTATGTTTGTGAAGATTTGTGCAAATGGTTCATCTTGTATGTGCTGTTGTTCAGAACGATGCATGTGCTGTTAATATAGGGTCAAAATGCATTATTACTAAAAATTCGAAATACTGTCTTACCTGTGTGAGTGGGGTTTACCCGCACATAATTGGCCAGCATAACTTCGCATGCGGCGCCGCACTCCAGAGGGATCGGACAGTTGCGGAAGTGACTCAGCATGTCCATGACTGATGGGAAACGCAGGTGCTGCACACGACACTGACCCCATTCAGTTAAAGATAGACGCAAATGCTGGTAGAAAAGGAAGAAAAACAGTGGAAAATGCAATATAAATACAGACATGAACAGAAAGATGTGAAGCAGTCATAAGTGAGGTTTGCCTTACTAAGCAATATGGAACATGCCAATATAGAGATCAGACTTACTTGACATGTCTATTTTGTTTTTTTAAATGACTAAAACTAATAATTATATGATGGCCAATCTTAGATGTTTAAATGGCTCTGTTCTTGTGTGTGTGTGTCTGTTTTTAATAAAATAGTATTCAAACAATACAAAACACTGTAAAAAAAACTGTTAAAAAGAACAAGCCTGATAAACCTGTATATATATATATATATATATATAAATTATGTTTTTTCATTGTGCATTCCAATTAATAAATGCATAAAAATAAAAAGGGATAAAAAATACATAAGTACATATGTAAGTTTATAAATATTAAATGTATATTATATGTTTCACTGTTTTTCCTCATTATCTGATTAGTTCATATTATTTCCATTTTTTTCTATTTTTAATATTCAAATTTATATTTATATAAAAATATTAATACAGTTCAGAGAATAATAATGAAGAATAAACTGAATATAATGACATGTCTTTGTCATTCAGGAAAATGAGGATTCATTACCTTTGCTCTGCCCTGGTAGTTAAACGTGAGGACGTAGTCTCCCCTCCGTGTCTCGCTCTGCCTTACGAGAAAGTTCCCATGACCGCTGAACCCAGCATGCTGTACAAGGTAGGCAGCCCGCACACGTGATATGGGCCCATGGAACCACGGGTAAGAGGACAGGAAGTGATCCGTTTTATTGTAGGCATGCTCTGCTAGTCCAAAACCCAGAGAGCCTGCGGAGACACACACACACCAAAGTTTACAGACGTCAAAGCATCCCATTACCACTCAAAATATCTCATCTGTTACTTTAGAGAAACAAAAGAAAAACATATGCTACAGCGGAAATCAATGCAGAAAAGGTAATGGTCACAGTGTTTCTAAAGTATAACACATAGATATCATTACCTCAAAATTCTGTGTTTGTAGCCCCATTTACACCATGTTTAGGTCGATTCAACCCCAAATGTCTTCAATTCTCAGTTATTATAGATCATTTGCATGAATGTAGGTGTTGATGTTTCAGTAAGAGAGAGTGTGTGTGAGACTCACCCTGGCTGCCGGGCTCTGTGCTCCCTCTGCGAGCTGCATTGAGCGAGTCGCTAACAGAAAACGCTTCTCCATCCACACTATCTGACCTGGAATCACACATACACGTACATAAACATCTATAAACTCCTTTAATCGCATAACGAGGAGGTCACAGAATCACATATGCTAAGGTGCATCCAAACTACAAAGCAAAGCCTTCAACAATGATCATGAGAGATAACATGCATTCAGCAGCCCTTAAAAGCACGTGGAGCCTTAATGTAAAAACATCTGGTATTTATTTTAAGAATGTTTTACTGATAAACTGTAATATATATATATATATATATTAATTATTTGAAAATAAGTTTAACATGTAACCTTAGCCGTATGTTTTTGTCCCAAGTTGCAAAACCTTTGGAATTCTATCTTTAAAATGGTTTCTGATGTCCTAGGGGTCAAGTTAGCTGTTTGCCCTTTGATTGCAATCTTTGGTGTTCCTTCTCAGTGTCAGTCTTTCAGTCGGAGACAGGCTGACATTGTAGCTTTTGCATCTTTCATGCATCTCTCATTCAGTCATGCTATGTACGTATATATGCACATGTTTTTTTTGTGTTTTTTTTATTCATATGTTATTCGTTTAATTGGGGATTGCTTTGTCAGGGCTGGGTTAGATCATGTGTAGGGTGGTATATAAAGTAAAAATGCATTTTAAAACAATTTAAAAAAACATTTTTTTACTTATTTCTAGTTCCATTTTCCATTACGTATAACATTTTATAGCAACTATATTACATTGTTTTAGTAAATATAATAATAATTTTATATAATAATATAAATATTATATAAATATAATAATATTGCTATTTTTTTCAAATAATTAAAATGTAGATTTTAAAAAAGATTTTAATTCAGATTATTATATTTTTACACACACACAAGTTGGTTTTTGTGATTTATGGGGACTCTCCATAGGTGTAATGATGTTTCTACTGTACAGACTGTATGTGGTATTGTCCTACACTGACCCTACACCTAAACCTACCCCTTACAGGAAACAATGTGAATTTTTTGATTTTTAAAAAATCACCATTTAGTATGTTTTTAAAGTCTTTTGAATTATGGGGACACTGAAAATTTCCTCATAAAACACCTACATATTGTAATAGCTATGTCATACCCATGTCATTATACACATTTGTGTCCTCATAAACCACATAAACCCGCACACACACAAATTAAAAAAAAAAAAATTATATAAAAAAAAAACTATATAATGTAAATTAATTTATTTAAAAGTAAAAATAAATAAATATTCATGCAATGAACACAGAAACTGTACCCAGAAACAAGAAACTGAGGAGAGCAGATCTTATAGGATGAGAATTTAACAGAAAAACAGACATTGCTTTGAAACCTATAGGGACAAAATGAAGGAAAGGACAGAGAAAGAGAGCAGAAGCAAGACTCGGGGAGGGGTGTTTGGGGAAGTTGTGGGAGAAAGCAGCACAAAAGCTTTTGGTTCGAGTCAGGAAATGTGTCGTGTAATTCTTGGACAAGTGAAAACACTATTGTATGTGATGCTCTTACGTCAAGATACATGCATGCATAAAGCGGGCAGAAAAAAAAAAGAGCGCAAGAGAGAGAAAAAAAAAAAAGTAGTGAAGGGGGCATGTAAAGAAAGGAGGCCATGAGATGTGCTGAGTCGAGTTCTTGAGATTCTTAGTAATCAGAATAACAGGAAGACCTCACTCTCGTTCTCTCTCGCTCTTCCTAAAACTCACATTGATATATTCTCACAGGTTTGAGTTCTCAGTACCCTCACACCAATAAAAGGAAATGAAACGCATGCGATTGCACACACACAAATACACCTTTTGTAAAAGACACAGCTTGTGCAGAACACACAGATGGTGTGTGTGTGTGTGTGTGTGTGGACATGTCTGCAAGCAAACAGACCAAACACATCTAAATTAGGCTTTTAAAAATAATCAAATATGTGAGAACCCAAATCATGTGGATTTCTTTAGCACTAAGGTTGGTTTAATTCTACGTGTGTGTGTGTGTGTGTGTGTAAAAGAGGAAGTGAGTGGGTTTTCTCAGTAGGAGAATGTCTGGGATCTTCAGAGGTAAGTTTAGCTCAAATGCAGAAGCGTCACTCTCACCTGCTTGTGATGCATTCTCTGAGCTCGGTGGTCCAAGAGCTCACCTGCTGCTCATTATCAGCCTCAAATATAAAACTACCTGAATGACCAGTAACCTGAGAGCAGAATGAAAAAAAAGAAACATCAACCAACCGAACAAAAGACCATAAAAGATTTAGAAACCAACACATTTATACTGAACCTTCAAATTTATAGCAAATACAAGGTCTGGCTGATTTAGATTATTATATGCATCATGTTTTACAATATTTGAGAATATTTAAAGACAGATTCACAAAGAATTAGCAAAATAGAATATTTAATAAAATAAACATAAAATGTACATTAATTCAAACTATATTAACACACACACACACATATATATATATATATATATATATATACAGTGCCCTCCACTAATATTGGCACCCTTGGTAAATCTGAGCAAAGGTGGCTGTG
>JAUMHI010000073.1:766845-822649 GCA_032359435.1 Enteromius unitaeniatus
TCACTATGGCTTGGATGGCCTTATTTTAGAAAGTTTTATTTTCCCAAAACTTAGTAACCACGCATAATATTTTTTTTTTCTACAAAAAAAACATGTACATCCATCCTGGTCACATATTTTTGTAGCACAGTTTCTGCTGTATACAAAAACAATTATGTGGTCAATAGTATGTTATAAGTAGCAGAAATAACCACAAATATCAGAGCTTATCCAAACATCTCAGGGACCCCAAAATCACCTCAGACCCATAGGGTTAACAATTAAAGTGACTAGCAAAGTCATAGTGTGTTCGGAAAACCCAGTACTCACCCGTGTGGGCATTTGCAACTCTTTATTTGAACACTCATAGTCAAACAGGCTTGTGTCACTGGGTGCAGACATGATAATCAGAGAATAGACAGGACAGTACCGTAAACGGGCGAGAGGTCAGGGTATCAGGCTAGAATCATACACAAAGTCTAGGCAAAAGGTCGAGGCAACAGGCAATAGTTCACAGATCAGGTCCAGGCAATGGTCCGGGCAACAAGCAAGGTTCACAGACGAATACACAATCCAAACGGTAACAAGGTCGCACTGAAGCGATCTCTGAGGGTTCCTTAAATACTCAAGATAATGCTGAACACCTGTGGCGGAAATCCCAGCAGGTGTTCGGGGAAAAAATGTCCGGGTGGGAGCTAGTATTTAGGTGAGGGTTCCCGCTGATGGCGGTCGGACAGCGCCTCAGAGGACCGCCTTGTAACAATATATATATATATATATATGCATATGTGTGTCTTTATATATACATAATAAATATACAAAGTGCAAACAAAAAAAACAAAAGACATTTATTTTGGATTAAAATATTTAACTGCATTAAAATCCATACATACGTTTGAGATGTTTTTAGAACATTTTATATTTATCATTTTGCTAAATGGAAAGCCCTTCTTTAAAAAACCCGTCCAATAAATTGTTTAAGATTCTAAAAACAAAGTCTCCCCCTCATGACCTGAGTCCAGCTGTTGGTATGGAAACCGGGGAGATGGTTGGATGGCAGAAGAGGTCTAGCTGTGCTCTTTTGGTATGCAGGTTTCCTTCTCAGTGATTATTTTCTTATTCTCACAAACTGTTCGCATCTCTTCAAAAGCATCTTTAAGTGTGTCCCTGTGCAACACCACACATCACGCGGTTTTCATCTTTTTTTTTTTTTGTACAAAAAATGTATGGCCACTTAAAAGTCCTTGAAATGACCAATGAATGCATAGTTGTTATGGTTGCTTATGAATGGCCAACCGTATAGCTGAATGACCTTATAAATTCATTATTCTATTAGCATCTTGTCAATTTGAGTTTACGATCTGGCTGCCCTTTGCTGAGTTAGATTAATGCAGGGACAAATCTGTTTGTCTGATATTGTTACTAATATTGATTAATGTAGAGAAGATGTACTAAGTCAATCTGCTATGTTGTGTTGCTTTTTTAATTAAATACTTAATTATGCAATCATGCATTTTTATGCTTTTGACTGTCCTGCTGAATATGATAAAGTTGAAGATCTCAACCATCCCTCAGTTTACAGAAACATTGTTTTTTCCTGTTTTTGTCCTTGGTTTTATCTTCTCTTTTCCCTGCTGTAAGACTCATCTAGACCAGGTAAATCCACACACTCACACATGCATGCAGATTTGAGTGAAATATGTTCAGATTGAAATTGAGTGCTACCTTTTAAATTGTATTGAAAGTATTAAAAAATATTTTATTGGCAACTCTTTAACTTGGGAAGCATTCACAATGAGCTATAGGCAGTATTTATTTGCACATCAGGTGAGGTGAATAAAAAGCATGCCCAGAAATGTAATGACTATTAACATTAATACCAATTTTATACATATATATATATATATATATATATATATATCCCACATTGGTCTAGGGATCCTGGGGTCTATCATTTAATAAAATAAAATAAAAAAACAGACATTTAAAGAACAGGCATAGGACTACCCATTGGACAAAGAGCCACGAAACCAGGAATTATAATGCGTATGTAATAATAAATAATAATGAGTTATTTATTTCGTGAACACAAATTAAATAAATGTTTGATATTGAACAAAGGTGCATGTACAGTTTTTACAGAATTTACATGAATTTCGTGTACAATTACACAAGACAATGGGAAAGGACGGTGCTAAATCAAAGAAAATAGCATAGCAAGCAACCTCCAGCTAACCAGTATTCCCCCTAATCCTAACTAGCCAAAGAAATAAACCAAAAATGAAAAATGTCTTAAGCGTCCGAAATGCCCTAACTAGACTACACTTACTAGCCTGAAAGTACAAGGGGTGGCAACCGCCCCTAACCTAATGTATTATACAGGGGCAGATCCTACGTGGTGCAGTGTATGTCACGTGACGTTCTTACCTGTCCGCTTCCCCCGACCCACCAACACATGATGCGTGCACAAATATGTACAGTGGGGAGAAAAAAAACAAAAAGGCAACGTAGGGCAGGTATCGGATTGTAGGTATCGTAAGGCAGGTAACGTAGGGAGGGAACACAATGTATCAACAAAACAATGGCTTGAGTGACTTGTGATTGACAGGTGACAATGACCGGTGACTAAAAAAGAGAAAGTAAGCAAAAGAACAAACAGAGAAAAAAAACACATGGCACAACATGAATACGTAACAATATTAATTTAATTAATTCATTTATTTATTTTACACTTTACGGCCTAGTTATTAGTCTTGTGCTTGTGATTTTTTATTTTCGCAAAATTTAAAAAGAATGGATGAATGAATGAATGACTGAATAAATGCATGAGTGAATTTATTAATTAATTGTATGTTTATTAGTCCTTATAAAGCACATATTTATGCCTTTTCTGTGTGAGCGTTTTTTTTTTTTGGTTTCATAAGGCAAAATCTATAACATAGCCCTAATTTACATGTACTTGAGCTGTATGACAAGGGAATAATTGAAATTGTTGAATTTGCCCCAAAGGATTGAATAGTCGTGATTCTTTGACATTATTTAATCATCAAATTTCCAGAATATAAATCTTATTAACGCTTACCAAAATACTGTCTATGGTATAGACTTTATTAGCTTAATGACTGCAGATAATGTGGGTGTAAAATGGCCCCATTATCTTGACAAAACGAGTGTTAAACTACGCTCTGAGGATTTACCTCACACAGACTCTGACAAGTCGCCACACAAAAGACACGCTGGTGCATGGAATCTGATTACTTCAATCTTTGTGCATCTTTTATTCATGATGGCTATTGTACGCTTTGGAATTGGTGTGATTTGAAGATCCTGCACATTATAGCACATTATTTCCACATAATGTATGTTTTGTTTTTGGGTTTTTTTGACCAGCTCATTACTGATGTAGAGGATTCCAGTCAATCTGCATGAACAGGTAATATTTGTCAAAATATCCATAAATGGCTCAGATATTCTAATGATACCATAAAATATTAATTAACTCTGTTTCAAGTCTATCCCCAGATATTCATTGTGAGCTAACTGGAAGCCTAAAGCTGAATCTCATCTCTTTACATATAATGTAGTTACTACAGTATGGCTTATACTAAAGGTGAAGGATTAAAACAAACCTTTAACTCCGTTATTAAATGTGCAAATAGCTTGTCTTACATGAACAATCTGAAATTGCATGCTTGTAGAGAATATGTTTATGCACTACCATTAAAAGATGGAAAGATGGCGTAAAACACAAATGTGTTTTCATTGCAGGTGCAAGCAAGGCTTTACTGACCTAAAACCTTCTGAACGGAGTATATATCTGCACAGGTTTCCAGCCAGCCAAACACCAAACATAATGGCCCAAGTGCAGCTGTTTGCATTTCAAACATTTAAACAATAACTATTACTATTACTCTTACTCTCCTCACACAGAAACAACATCAATCCATTCAGCAACGATCTTAGGAGTGTTTCTGGTACATATGTTCAAACCCCTGCTAAACAGAAATACTATAGTTTTTCTCTATAGCTTCCTTTTATATAAATATGTGTTAGATGTATAATATTTTACTTAACATCATTTGAATCATCCTCTCCAGTCTTTGATCTCTCTGTCACGCCTTCAAATGAACAAACAACATTTACCTGGAAGATCAGGGGAGACGATTAATGGTACTGATGTAGATCCAAAGACGTTATTAGTTATTATTTTAAGAGAAAATTGCTTAACCAATAACATTGTTTATCTGTTGTCTTCAAGGTTTGTTTTTCTGCTTGATGTCAGTAGCGTTGGATAACAATTGCTATTTCATCTTTCTTATAGCATTAATATCAGCGAGTGAATGCAATTGTGCTCATCAACAAACTCGCTGATGTCTAATCAGTGTCTTTGCAAAATTTCTGATTGCTTTTGAATGCAGATGATGATTAAATAATCTAACCCTGATGAAAATCTCAATTAAACTACAGAAATAGCAGATTTGAATGTATAAATAAAGCGAAAAGCTATTAAATGGTGTGATTTTACTATGGTAAAGAGCCAGTACATTACACATTAGTAAAATCTTGCCTGGTCTCATGGAATAAACGTACCTGAGTGCATTTTTAGTAAGACATGAAATATGTACCAATAAGTACTAGGGGTTCACAAAAATCACAGTTCGGTTCGATACAACACAAATCCCGATACATCACACAAATCCAGCTTTATATCTATGGGTTTTCAAAGAAGGTTTACTCGGTAGCTCATGTGATACGGTGTTGACATTGGCAATGAAAAGCGGTGGTATAAATCCCGTGAAATGGTTGCAACAACAAATGCCTTAGGATTGGATTTGGTGTTGAGCATATTTCCAACATGATAGGGCACTAACTTTTAGCTGCAGTCACCAGATATTTGAATTCGTAATGCATTAAAATGTGCCAGGATTCACATATTAAAATTGCTGCAAAATGTGCAGTAAGGTACATATGTCTCGGTTACGTATGTAACCCTCATTCCCTGAAGAAGGGAACGGAGACGCTACATCATTGACTGACGTCATGGGGTCCCACCTGGGAGACCAGTTGACTCTGATCTTTGGAGAAAACACCAATGGGAATTGGCCAGTGGTTTTTGCATGCCAAGCCACTCCAGCATACATACAGGTATATAAGATGGTGGCGTGCGAACCACTATTAAGTTTCTGCTGAGGAGCCAATCGGACCTGACTCCCCAGCGCAGCCCGACCTTGTGGCAGGAGGAATGTAACATCTCTGTTCCTTCCCTCAGGGAAAGAGGGTTACATACAAGAGACGTTCCCTTTCAGTCAGTCACTATGAGGTTACATCAAGGACAGCATGTACGACAAAGTGGAGATCCCAAGCAACCTTTCCAACACCCAGAGGGCCAGGTAAGGGGGCCAGGTAAGGGGGCCCTCCAGGGACGAGAAAAACAGAGGTTGGGGGATGGAGCACGCAGATTTTTTGTGGGTGGGGTTAGTGAATAACCAGTGCTCTCTCCACCTTCAATACCATGACTGATGTGAGACCCTTGAGCAAGGCACCGTTCCCCCAACTGCTCCCCGGGCGCCTCACTGCCCACTGCAAGATGCAGAGCACAAATTCCTAGTATGGGAAACCATACCATACTTTACACGTCCTTCCCTTCCCTTGGTATGCCAGGGTGATGGCATCCACCACCCAATGAGCCAACCTCTGTTTGGAGATAGCATTCTCCTTCTGCTGACCTCCAAAGCAGACAAAGGGCTGCTCTGGGTGCGTTCCACGTAAAGGTGTAAGGCGTGTATGGGACGCAGCAACTTAAGCGTCTTCTCTTCCGAAGACAGCACTTCCAAGTTCACCACCTGATCCCAAAAGGGCGTGGTGGGAACTTTGGGCACATAACCATGTCTGGATCTCAGGAAAATGTGAGAGTAGTAGTAGTCCGGGGGAGAGGGAGAGGTCCCAAGTAGGGATTAGGTCTGATTCAAGGAAAGAAAGCACCACACCAACCAAGCATTTCTGAGGGTCCTCTTGGTGAGAGAAACACCAGTCAGCAAACAGGGCGTAGGCCTGCCTCATCGGGGGACAGTGTGATAGCGTCTCCCACAACCTGAGGAATGCCAGCAAGGTCTACTGAGTCCCGTCTAGAAGCCAAATGTGCAGGTTCCACAGATCAGGATGTGGGTGCCCATTGTGCTTAGATTGTGCACATCCCCCTGAGAAAGAAGGTCCTTCCTCAGAGGACTCTTCCAGGGAGGGGCTGTCGACAGGAACATGAAGCCCGAGAACCAGGTTTAGGTGGGCCAAAACGGGGCAATCAGCAGAACCTGCTCCTTATTCTCCTTGATCTTGCACAAGGTCTGTGCAAGGAGGCTCACTGGGAGAAAGGCACACTTGAGAAGGCCCTGGGGCCAGCTGTGTGCCAGTGGATTCATGCCTAGGGGGCCTTGGTCAGGGAGTAAAACAACTGGCAGTGGGAGGACTCCTGGGAAATAAACAGGTTCACCTGCACTTGTGCACCGCAATTGTCACTCCGTCCAGGGAATTCCCTGTGTGTCTCTTGGCCGGTCCCGTCAAGAATAGCGAGAATGGAGGAGCTCGGACATTTTTATGGATGCAACTGGAGACTACCACATTTTAATGAGCTCCTCATGAACCTCCTGAAGAAAGGCAGAGAGGCCAAGAGCGACAGAGAGTCACGTGTGGAGTTCAGAGCCAATCATCCCATTTTGAGCACTCAAGGAATGGTGCGGAATGCACCTCCAGCCCGGTGCTTTCAGCGGCCCGGAGGAACATGGCCGCCCGCTTGATGCCTGATTCTTTCTGGGTAGAGGCGAGGGAACTCTTGCATCCAGAAACAGTCAATAACATCACGTAACGTCATAGTGACTGACTGAAAGGGAAAAACGGTGTTGTGCAAAAAGTACATAGTAGTACATATATTTTATCAGAGCAGGTTGGTAAAATGACTGTAGAGTAATTCTTTCATTGAGATAGCATTAAGCACTATAAAAAGCACTAAATAAACACTTATTCAGACAAGCAGTTCAGTAGCTGTATGTGGCTGCCATATTTATAAAGTATTCAGCTGATGTGTGGCTGCAGGTGTGCATAATTTACATTGGAAGTAATTTACATTACTTTGAAAGCAGTTTACCTAATAACACCATCCATTTTATAAATGCATATCAGTAATAGGAGCAACAAGCATATTGACCTCATGTATGCTGAACATAATGAGATGTTTTAAAGGAAATCCAACTGGCATTTCAGGAGTTTTGTGTACTTCTAAATAATTGATGCTGAGCCACATTCTTTGGCATGAGCTGATGTGTGCTCGCTAACCTTTTGGTTCACACGCCGTATGACGAATATGAACCCAAATATTACATCAGACAGCATTTAAATTAGCATTTTAATGGAATTTTCTCTCTGCCACTGAGGCAGTGTTTCTATTTGGTGTGTACAATTGTGCCATGAGTGATGTGTTGCTCAGTGATGAGATGTAAAAAGTTAAATATAATTGGACACCATTAATTCAAACCGTTCTTTTTCATGAGAGCTTTCTTGTTCTGCCTGAGTTTGAACTATGGATTCATAAAAAGAAAAATAGCTCAGTTTAGTAAATAGAAAGCAAAACATGAATGATAATTTATTTTTTAGCAGACTTCACTGGTTTAAACTAGGTGCAGAAATGGTGGATGCTTAGTTCTAGTGACATAATTAACAGTAAATGTGAAATCTCTGGTTAAATGATATTTCTTAATAATTGTTATTGTCTAATATCAGTCATATTCTCTCAATTATTTATAGATTATAAGTCTATAACAGTTTGCAATAATATAATCATAGTGATGGTTTTAGGGGGACCAAGTTCATATTTGAGTGTATGTGTGTGTTATATTGATGTACAGTGAGGCAAAAAAGTATTTAGTCAGCCACCAATTGTTCTCCCACTTAAAAAGATGGTCAAAGGTATACCTCAACTATGAGATACAAAATAAGACAAACCCCCAAAAAATCCAGAAAATCACATTGTATAGTTTCTTAAGAATTTATTTGCAAATTATGGTGGAAAATAAGTATTTGGTCAATAATAAAAAGTTGTTTGTAAAGACAGAGGTCAAATGTCTTCTGTACATCTTAACAAGGTTTTCACACACCGCTGCTGGGATTTTGGCCCATTCCTCCATGCAGATCTCCTCTAGAGCAGTAATGTTTTAAAGCTGTCGCTGGGCAACACAGACTTTCAACTCCCTCCAAATATTTTCTATGGGTTTGGGATCTGGAGACTGGCTAGGCCATTCCAGGACTTTGAAATGCTTCTTACAAAGCCACTACTTCATTGCCCTGGCTGTATGTTTGGGATCATTGTCATGCTGAAAGACCCAGCCACATTTCATCTTCAATGCCCTTGCTGATAGAAGGAGGTTCTCACTCAAAGTCTCACGATACATGGCCCCCCCATTCATTCTTTTGTTTACGCGGATCAGTCGTCCCAGTCCCTTTGCAGAAAAGCAGCCCCAAAGCACGATGTTTCCACCCCCATGCTTCACAGTAGGTATGGTGTTCTTTGGATGCAACTCCTCCAAACATGACAAGTTGAGTTTTTACAATAAAGTTCTATTTTGGTTTCATCTGACCATATGACATTCTTCTAATCCTCTTCTGGATCATCCAAGTGCTCTCTTCAGATGGGCCTGGACATGTACTGGCTTAAGCAGGGGGACTGATGGTAACCTTTGTTACTTTGGTCCGTGTGGTTCTGGGATTTTTTCTCACAGTTCTTGTAATCTTTTTGACCCCACGGGGTGAGACCTTGCGTGGAGCCCCAGATCGAGGGAGATTATCAGTGGTCTTGTATGTCTCCATTTTCTTATAATTGCTCCTACAGTTGATTTCTTCACACCCAAACGTTCTTCCCAGCCTTGTGCAGGTGTACAATTTTGTTTCTGGTGTCATTTGACAGCTCTTTGGTCTTGGCCATAGTGGAGTTTGGAGTGTGACTGTTTGAGGTTGTGGACAGGTGTCTTTTATACCGATAACGAGTTCAAACAGAGGCCATTAATACAGGTAACGAGTGAAGGACAGAGGAGCCTCTTACAGAAGAAGTTACAGGTCTGTGAGAGCCAGAAATCTTGCTTGTTTTAGGTGACCAAATGTTTATTTAACTGAGGAATTTACCAATTAATTAATTATAATCTCTACAATGTGATTTTCTGATTTTTTAATTATTTTTTTGTCTCTAACAGTTGAGGTAAACCTATGATGAAAATTACAGGCCTCTGTCATCTTTTTAAGTGGGAGAACTTGCACAGTTGGTGGCTGACTAAATACTTTTTTGTCCCACCGTAACATACATTTATTGGCAGCATTTAAATTTGGATAATAATCCAAGAGTGATCCAGCTTATGTACCTTTTTACAAGACAACTAACCCCAGGCCTGATCTGATCAGATTTCTCCAGGGTCCCCTTAAAATTAGTAAGTAAAGTTGTTACTGTAACTATAATTTTCTTTCATTGTTTTTGTTGTCAGCCTGTGGATAATGGAGAACGAACACTATAGTTGCCATATACACACCGCTCTCCAATGATTACTACCAATTACTGGCAGCTGTGTTACTATAATGGCAAGGTTTTAAAAGTCAATTGGACTTTCAGATGGCAGTACAGCTGGAGGACTGAGTTGAGGAATTCTAATATACCTGCAGAAAGCTGTCTGTTATCATTCCCATTCATTTCAGCAGCAGCTGCTCGGCTGGTGAAATTATAAACCTGCATGCTGCCGTCTTTGCTTTTTTTTTTTGGTTATCCACTCACCAGGAACCAGATAAAGCATAAGTTTATGGCAGATAGATATATATCAACAACGCTTTACTCCACCGGCGGCATAGCCAACCCAAGACGGTTAATGCATTAACTAGCAATTTTTTATATTTTTTTTCAATTCGTTGTTACAGTTTTAGCAATTTAAAGGAACATGCCACTTTTTTTGAAAACTGTAAAAAAAAACATTGTGATTTTCTACGCCGATATACTGTCAGGGATGAGATCAGGATTCAGATGCGGGTGCAAACAAAGTCTTTTATTTTAACCGCAGACTCGAAAAAGGCAAAACAAAATCAAAAGAGAAACAAAATCTCAGCAAGCTGCAGGAAGATAGTGTCCATGGCCGGATCAGACAGCACAGGAGTTTGTTTCATCTTAGCCCTGCGCTCCGAGCCCGGCGATCGTGAGCGAGCCAGTGTAGAAAGTGGCCGAGTCCCAACAGCCACACAGCACAAGCAGGTGACAAGAAAATCAGTCGAGCATTTGAGCAACAGGGATCCTGAACAGGCAAGAGATGGTTAAACATCCTTTCACACACAGACAAGACACAGACACTCCACAGGACTGGTCCAGCCAGGGCAGCCGTAGCTACACCGACAGGGAATCACGAACTGACACAAGACAATAGACGTTTGAAATCACTAAAACAAAAGTGTCTCGACCCAATTTTGATAGCTCCGCCACCACACATACATAGCCTACGTAACCAAGGCAACAATTAGTTCAGTGAAACAAAGCAGAACCCATGTCACACCATATACACAGGATGTGAGGGGTGTGGAAGTCTATAATACTATAGAAGTCATTATAATCAGTGATGTTGTCTACACCGGATGCAAGTGGCATGAAATCTCAGACAGAAAATTGCTGTAATTTGACCTGTCAGTGTGAGTGTAGGTCATAACACTTGAAAATGAAACACACCTGCTACATAGACACTATTTTCTCCCCTTGTGTTTGAAGTTTTAAGTGTTAAATTCAGCTGTATCTTTGTAGGGGCACGGTAAGGACACGTCTCACAATTCTAGGTCCCAAAATGAGAGCTTTATCTTATTTAATCATGCTAAGCCAGCTCATTACTTGTACCCTTTAGTAAAGCACTATCCAGTTAAGAGAAATCCCTCAATCCTGTTGGATACCAGCCCTGCCTAACCCAAAAACCTGAAATCCCGACAACTTTCATTTTCAAGCAGTAGATATAAGCAGATATGTGTTATATTATATCCCTACTTGCCCTTTAAAATTGTTTATTATTTTATTCATAGTTCAAATGATGATAGCTTTATACAATAATTGTGTTAAACACAGAGAGAAACTAAACGGATCTGTATGTTGCATTCATATCAGTGTACTATTTAAATATTTATGTATAAATGCTTTTTCTTTGCACATGATAAAATTATTTGGACTCAGATCAGTACTTTGTGTTCTTTTATTTATTTATTTTAATAAATAAAGTAGCCATGCAGAAAACTGTGCGGTTAGACATACAGTCATTATAGCAATGCAAGTGGAATAAAAGCTGAGAAAGGAGTAGGCTTAGTTTATGTAAAAAAATATAACCATACTTCATCTTGGATAAAAGATAATCCTTCACAGCAGTGTCTAGCAGCACTGAAATAATGAGCAATTAATGTACATTCAATTCTTATGTCACTTCACTCTTACTGCATGCAAGGAATCGGTCTTAATGTGTCGGTATAACTCACTCACCATGTGTGTCTGAAGTGCAGAAACAGAATTGAGATAAATGGAACATTTGTCTGCCTTGACAGAAGACAGCAAATTGGGATTAATAGAAATATATGACAGCGCTAGCGGAGCCAGGTGATCAATTCCAGCCAATTTTCAGGTCTGGCTCACTGTCCTTCTCTGAGGAGAAAACATGCTTATTTCATACATGTGTCTGCGTATTGTAGCATGGTATAGCATGGTGTGTTTCAAATGACCTACATACGATACCATAATGATTTAACCAACCCAGTCTCACGGCAGTTTGTGACTAAATCACAAAATTTAATTTAATCTATTTATTCGTGGCAGGGACACGTTTATTTCGTTATTTTTCGTAAGTCCAGCACATTTTTTAAACTAATATTCCTTTGGATGCATTGGAAAATAACAAAATAAACATGCCACAAATAAATACCATGAGACTGGGTAGGATGTAACCATGTTATTATACACAGCTATAATTTATCATGGTATTATTCTGCATTATATAATTACCTGTATTTGTATTATTAGTGCACAAAGCAATTTTTAAAAAATGCTTTAAAAGTAAAATTTGGTGGCCAATCAGCAGTAAGGGACGTGTCTACTAATTATGTGGAGGAGAGTGCATTCAGTGAACAACCGAGACCAGCGATAAAAAAAGAAAATGTCTGTGGAACAATGAGGCAAGAAGGACCTGTGTAAATATCGGATCAGCTTTCCAGCGCTGGAGAGAACTCAAGGAGCAGAAAGCCTGCGATCGGACGCCGAGTGACTAAGGACAACAATAGAAGCAAGACCAAAAAGAGAGCAACAGTGTTAGCATCAGTAAGTACTGTTACAAGTCTAAGTTGATCAAACCCCTGATGAAAAAAATATGCCTAACTAGCATGTTATGTTTTGATGCTGGTTTATGCTGGCAAAGGACCAGCATAAACCAGTAAATACCAGCTTAAACCAGCATCCCATAATCAAAACACACCTAACCAGCATATGCTGTTTTTTTTCAGCAGGGAAAGCAGGGAATCTAAAAAAAACAGCAACACTCAGATATCCTTAGTACTGCACAGCAACAAGCTAAAAGACTCAGAACACCTTGGTTACTGCCTAGCAACATGTTAGAAACACTCAGAGTGCCTTAACAATCACCTACAGTAACATTCTTAAACACTCAGAAAACCTTAGTAACAAAAGCAACAAGCTAAAAACAATCAGAAAACTTTAGTAACTGCATAGCAACAAGGAAAAAATACTCAGAACATCTTAGTTGCTGCACAACAACAAGCTAGATACACTACCTTAATACCCCTTAGTTACTGTATAGAAACAAGCTGAAAACATTTAGAGCGCCTTAGCAACCACTTACAGTAACAACAACGACAATAACAAAATCAGAGCACCTTAGTAATCGCATAGCAACAAAAAACTCTGAAAACTTGAGTAACTGCATAACAGCTAGCTAAAACACTTTAGAACACCTCAACAACCATACAGCAACACACTGGCAACCACCCACCTTAGTGTTGTGAATGTGAGTTTTGCACAGTCGTGTTATTTTTAGAGAGTGTACCAGCTTTAAAGGGTTAGTTCACCCAAAAATGAAAATTCAGTCATTAATTACTCACCCTCATGTCAGTACAAACCCGTAAGACCTTTGTTCATCTTCAGAACACAAATTAAGATATCTTTTGATGATATCAGAGAGCCATCTGATCCTTCAAAGACAGCAATGCAACTGAAACTGAAACTGAAACGTAGCAAAAATACTAAAATGGCTGAAGACATAAGTCACGGAAGTAGGTTGGATATTTTATTTTTGTTTTCTTTGTGCAAAAAAGTATTTGTGTTGCATCACAAAACAAAAAATTGATCCACTGATGTCACATGGACAGTTTCACCGATGTTTTTGCTACATTTCTGGATCTAGGATCATTGCCAGTTGTATTGCTGTCTATGGAGGATCAGATGGCTCTCTGATATCATATATATATATTTGTTTGTGTTCCGAATATGAATGAAGGTCTTATGAGTTTGAAACAACATGAGGATAAGCAATTAATGACGGAATTTAAATTTTTGGGCTAACCATTTAATTCATGCTTTGATTTGTCCAGTGGATGAATATTGCCTTTTCTGTGGTTTTCAGAAAACAAAAAAGCTTCTGCTTATTGAGTTGACAGATGGATTCCCCTGCTTTTTTTGTCCGTACACTCAGTGAAGGTTAATGGCATTTGGTGGCATAGTGATCCCTGGGCGTTCATCCCTCTAGCTCTCTAGGTGTCTGCTGTCGCCTGCTTCCTTGCGCTCTGCTCCTCTGCAGTTACGAGGTGACATTGATGAACCATCTGTTAAGTTCATGTCACCCCAGCAGCGTCTGTGATGGGCGTCAGGACGAGACGCATTTTGACACTCGTGAGCTCCTGTACTGCCTGCTCAGCTACTTTAAGCCCCAAAATAATCACCCCCGACCAGCAGCAACTCATCAGTCTGTCCTCTGAAACTCACAGGAGGGTTTGAGTGGAAGCAGAAGACGGGATACAGATCAGAGTCCGACTTATAGGAGCTATGGGTGAATCTCACAGAACCTGTCAAGCATGTTGCCAGAGTAATTTTTCACAGAACTCAAATACCCAAATATTATGAAATAAAATTAATAATAAATGAATAAAACAACAGAAAAAAAATTACACAATTAAATGTAAATATTAATATTTTTAATTGTGTCATATATTAATTATAACAGTGATACAATTTAATTTATTAGTATTTTAAAGGATAAAATAGATAGATGTTTTTGAATTTAGATATTTAGATAATTATAGATAATTTCTTAGAAAAAAGTATTTTGTTCACCAAGGCTATTTAATTTTAATAAAAAAACAAAAACAATATGTATTGTACATATATTATATTATCTTATTGATGTTTATTTTCGCAAAAATATGGCCCGGGCATTATGCAAGATTCTCTTAAAAAATTTTTTATAGATGTCAGTGTTATCTGTGTGTTCAGCTATGCTATTTAATATACATTTTGTTTATTTGGACAGTAAATGACTGTGAATGTGTGTTTTACATCTAAAAAGAGAAATATAAACCTCTCCAGTTTGCGAGTGGGCGTTCTGGCTTTTTTGAAACACTGAAGTTCAAATGCGCATCTCTCTCAGCTGGCCTACACACTCATGCTGGTGCACGGCTATATGAACTGTTTGGCTGGTATGTAGTTCTGTAGGAGTTGTGCCGTTTTTGATTTTATTTTTAGATCAAAAGCAATGAGAGGAGGAACAGATTCATCCTCCACACACGGGCGTACGGTTTCAGAGGGCCGTGAACCTCAAGAATTGAGTCATTGCTGTTTGCTTTGTAGACGCATCACTTCCGCATCTTGCGTTTGCACCTTGCTGCGTGCAAGATCACGGAAAATCGAATCAGCCTCTTTTAGGAGGTTCCAAACTTAAAGAAGTTCACTAAATTCACTAAGTTCACTTTCATTATTCACTCTCCCTCATGTTATTCCAAAGTTGTATGCTGTACACAAAAGTGCTTAAGTTCACAGTGACCAGAGGCTCCACAAAGAACCCGGATAGCATAAAAGTCAACTAAGTGAAACTGAAGATGAAGGAGACACATTGTGCTCTGTGGAAAATACAGTCTAATTATCCTTTTTAAAATATGTTGAATGAGCTCAATCATGCATGAGGAATTTGTACATTAACTTTCTGAAAGAGATCGATGAAGTTCAAAAGAAATGCATGATGCTTTGTTCCGTTGGGGATTTCAGAAGATTGTAAAAGATAAAGACAATTATAGTACGAATACATTGAGGCCACTGAAGTCTAGAAGAGCACATGCAGGCCGTTGAACTGAATCAGTGATGTGTTGATTATTAATTAATTAAATATAAATGTATATATATATTTTTTATTTTTTATAAATTTTTATTGTTCTTAATACACACAAGCAATTTATATAAATCTATAAATCTATAAATAAATAAAAGTCTATTTATATAAATTTGTATAGCATTTTTGTATGATCAAACTTAAAGTACTTTAAGCTAAATAAAAAAAAATAAAAGAGAGGCAAAAATAATTTGTTGAAATAATTTGTTAGCAAATTTATATTTCAAGTAACAAAAAAATTATTTATTTTCATTTAATTTTAATATAATTTCATTATAAGCCTATTATAAAATTATAGAATATATTATAGAATTATAATTATAGCAGTAAAGTCTAAAGCAGTAATATTATATTATATATATATATATATATATATATTTCTTTTTTTTTTTGGAAAACATAATTTTGTTTGTACTCTTTGATCAATACAACAATTAATTTAATTTTAATGCATTCTTGCAGAAGGAATTTTGAAAAAAAAAAAATTAAGAGAAAGAAAAAGTCAGTCCTTTAACGTCTTCAGAGAAAATTATGTCCATGTACAGCTCAATTTGGGCATAAAAGTGCAACCAATCATGTTAGAAAGTAAATGTTTAGAACAAATAACAATGAAGAATACTTGCAAATATTATTGAATGAGAGCCATTTTCTTTTCTCTCTCTCTCTTTCTCTCTCGCTATGTATTATCATAAAACAGTTTTCATTCAATACCCACACGTTCCTCTTTTTGGCTCAGCTCCTGTAATCTTTGCAGCTTCGCTGTGCCATTTGGCACCATCACATAGTTGATAAACTTCAGTTCAAATGGCCCTCAACGGTCATGTGCTCTTATGGCTGCAGGCTAAAAGCATGTGAAATGTGTTTGCAGCCTTTAGCCAGATGGCCATATCCCTCCCATGCTGAATGAATTCAGCACTGATCTGCAGCCTGAACATATAAAAATACTTAAAAAAGCATTATGTCCAAAAAAAAAAAGGTTCATTCAGGGAAGTCTTTTAAGAATTGTCTCGATCTACAGGAATAGAACAGTAGTTTAGAAAAGCAACAAAAGCACCAAGGGTTTATAATTATGGACAGATTTCATGTTCATGTCTGAGGTCATAAAATATCTTTGTATCTGGAATAATCTAATTTACTTCTTGGTGTGTTCAAGTCTGATTCATGAACAAAAGTTATTTTGAATCTTATCTTTTCAGTGAATCGACTGAGCTGGTCAGAATGGTTTGTTCAAGACTCAAATTAACAAGCAGCGTCTAAGTAGCAGTAATGTTCCTTATAAATCAATTTTATTTATTTTTTTATTTTTTTTCGCCCACATTTTACCAATAAGTGAATCCTCCTGTGTAGTTGAAGCTTTCGTAAAAGAACGATGTTTACTCTGAAACCACACATTCTTAAAAATTGAAAAACTATGAGACAAAATGTGCTAAAAACTGATTTAAAGAGCATTTTAGAGCCAAATCATCCAGTATGTGTAACTGACCTGTCAACAACATTTATATAAATCCCTGGAGTCACATTCTTTGTCTATATTGAGATGTTGTATCGCTGCCAAATTGCCAGTTTATGGTGAAATGAGTCTGTGCTGCAGACGGGTGGGTGATATAATTAGGGCTAATTTTCTGTTTTCTGTTCTTTTGATAACAGGGTCTCTCTCACAACCCAGTCCCAGTGTAACAGAATGACTTCAGAATGGTGCAAGACGCCTACAGATTTTCATAGATGCAGAGATTGTTGTTCCAGGCAAGTACAAATAGAGAACTCAAAATGGCTGTAGAGAAATCGAATGGGTGGTTTTATACTGAAACTCTGAAATGTCTTCATCCCAGTCTGCACTTTCAGAGGAGAAGGGATGTTCTCTGGTGTTATCTGGAGGGAACTGTTCACTTATTTGCTGTCTCTTGACCTCGGCTGCAGATCAGTGTGTTTTAAGCTTTCCTTCAAGCTATTCTGTTGGTGAAGGTTAATCGAAAACAATGGCTAGCTGCTGGGATTTGCAAAGCT
This sequence comes from Enteromius unitaeniatus, assembly GCA_032359435.1. Taxonomy (NCBI): domain Eukaryota; kingdom Metazoa; phylum Chordata; class Actinopteri; order Cypriniformes; family Cyprinidae; genus Enteromius; species Enteromius unitaeniatus. The sequence continues at coordinate 784,254 of JAUMHI010000073.1, forward strand.
GCCGCATTTAATCCCCTCGTTTGCTGTGAGATAAACTCTTTCCACAAGATCTTCTCTTAATTTGTGCAGATTATCTACAGTGGATGATTCTCGCCTGCAAATATACAGACACAGTTTGTTGTCAGTGGCTTAAGCAGGTAGACGTACATGTATAAGTAGAACTGGACAGCAGGATCCAGGGGCCTCATTTATAATGCGTGCATACGTTCAGATTTGATCACAGAGATTGCGTATACTTAAATCCATGACAGTGCTCATATTTGTAAAAACTGTCTTTGACGTGGAGAAGTTCTTAGCATCACATCAGGGTCTGAGCAGATATATGCATTTTTTATTGTTTTATTTTTTATTTATAATCACTTCTTCTATAAATGATGCTGGATCAAGAATAATTTGTGCACGATTTAGGCGGATCAGGATTTTCTCGTTCCTTTCTAAATTGAAAATAACGTCAATCCTCTGCGTAGATGTTGGGAGACTGCTATATTCTTTATTAATTCCAACAACAAAACACCTAATCGCTTAATCAGAGAAATCTTGTCTTCCCATGCACCAATAGAGGACTGATGACAGCTCACTCAGGGCAGTCTAAGGTAAGATGGTAATGTCAATCAACTATCATGGGATATCCTGTACAGAACTACGTCATTTTGACAGGAATCAGAGAACAGCCTGATTTGAGAAAGGGAATTTTAAAATGGGTATTAAAAACACTGGGTGGGTTGTGTGCACACAAGCAAAATGGTTTCTTGGGGAAAGCATATTTTTCCTCCTATTGCGTTTTTGCCCATCTTCATGTCTAATTAGGAGCTCAATATAATGCAAATAAACTACCAATAAAATATTTTTTCTTGTATAAATTGAATGCATAACAAACTCTCATAATTCTTCTTCCAAAACGAGACCACAATGACACCTGTAGTCCGAAGGCTTCACGCTCTACAGCCATCTCCATTCCTTTGTTCAGAAACAAGCTGCAGGTTAACAGCACAAGTTGATTAAAAGACATCAAACGACCATCATTTACACTACAATCCAATCTAAACACATAAAGAATGTCTGATTGTTGGACTCTCAATGGCCTGCCGCGTGTGTGATTTTCCTGCAGAGAATCGTGATGAGTGATATTGTGCGGTACTAAGAGTGGGTGGCGTAAATAAACTCAATTTCATACTCTCGCAAGGCTGCGGCAGATGCCTGGGGCAGATGATGTAAATACAGCGGCTCCTCGGCATGTCGAGGAGCTCGGCTCAGCGCCCGGAGAGAGTAAGACTGATAATTACCACTGCACATTATGACAGCGACACTTCCCCCTCCTCAGTGTCATCACTTACCACTTTCCTCCTTATCACGGCGTGTAGACGGCCATCATAAGCCTCATACACAATATTCCAGCCCATCGTTTTTCCTGCACAGATAAAGGTTAAATGTGGACTTTGATGTCATTTCTGAAGACCCAGAAACCTTGCTGGAAGATGTGAATTCTCTGTAGAATTGTGGGGCCTTTTTTTTTCTTTTGATGGATGGATGGTTTTTACTCTGGGATTTTATTTAAAGCCACAAGCTATGAAAAACTTTGAATGTCAGTCGGCCTAAACAGGTGACTGCAAAACCAGTGACCTTTACTCTTAAAAAGGATAGAGGAAACACATCAAACAAGGTCTCAGACCGGTCCCCAGACAGCCCTCGCTCTACGCAAGTCGATGTGTTTTTAAGACATCTTAAGACTGTGTGTGTTTTTGCTTTAACCTGTGGAGTTCGTCTCATGGGGTTCTTATGTTGTTTAGGTTAAGAGAAAGCACTGTAGCGTCTCTTAAATATCAACGTTTTAGGATTGAGTTTCAGATAATGCTGTCTGAGTGGATGCACAATGTGCAGTGTATCATGTGACATGGTTCACTTAAACATTAATACATTGACTGTTTTAACATTATTATCTAGCATTCAGTAGTACAGTAGTTCAGTAGTACAGTACTAAATGTATTATTACAATAATTCACTGTCCTTAACATCCTTAGTCTGGATTTTCTTTAAACCAAAATCTGAATACATTTTTCAATTTACTCTGAATGTAATTGTTGCATGTGTTGCGTATAATGTTGCATTTTAGTTAAAACAGAAGTTTGCTTTTATATATTTACTTTGCAGTTAAATTAGAAAATCTACATACATCTATAATCTATATTAAATGGGGAATTTTATATGAAAATTAGAAATGTCAATGGTAACTAACTGTTAAAAAATAATAAAATGGAATATAAAAAAATGTATTAAAATACAAAAAAAAAATGAAAATGTAAGAATAAATTCTAATTCAGTATACAATAAGAAAAATAACAGTACTGCAAAAAAAAAGTAATATACCAATACAATTATTTATACAATTTAAGTTATACTGCATTTTTTGTGTTATTTTGTTAAATTGTGTTGAATTAGCAATTATTGGGGTGTGTGTGTAAATGCATACATAAATGCCTTATGTACTGTATGTATATGTATATCTGATGTCACCTTTCCACTATCAAGTCCTAGCTGTGTTGTAGGTACAGTAGGACATCCATCCTCCATCCTATTGGCCTTATGTTTAGTTAGGCCATCCTCTTATCCACCTTTCTTGAGCCAATCGATTATCAGTGATTAAAATATGGTACTGTTTTCATTAAAATGGATTAAGAATATTGTTGACCTTTTAAACCCCAAATGTTAGTTCTTATAATTACACGCCATCTTCTTTGCAACCCGAAACTTAGCAGCATTCTCATTATTACCAACCAAGCTTGTTCATCATTGCAGGATTATTGTACATGTTACAGCTTTATCGATTAGGCCGTGGTCGTTCTAGTTTTACTTTGTCGCTAGCCGAGTAGACGGGGTGTAAGCGAGCTGACAGGACTGTGCTTAGTTTAACATACGACTGCTGGCTAAACCTCTCCCTACTGAAGTGTGCTTCGCTCTCTTCTGCCAGGCTCCTGCAGCGCACAAGTAGTTGAAGGCAGTGGACGAGGACTTGACCACCAGCCAGATTTGACAAAGCAATGGGTCATCATCCGCAAACAATCCCAGCACGGGCCGCCATCTGTTTATGGGAGAGGGCAGAACATGGATTCCTACAGTGTGATGGTCTACGACCCATACTTGAGTGTGTACTACAGATTAGAGGTTGTTCATTCATGTTAATAAATTGGGAATAAATAGTGCAAGGATTTTAATAAATTTGTGATCCATGTTTAGGAGCTACTTAAAGATGTCAACAAATGTTTAAAAATCCATGATAAAGTACTAACCAACCTGAGCTATATTTGTGGGAAAAAAGCTGAAAAATAATAATTAACAAAACATTGTATAGGTGAAAATTATAAATATTATTATTTTTATGCCAAACAACATTAGAATGTTAAGCAAAGATCATGTTCCATGAGGATATTTTGTAAATGTCCTACCATAAATATATCAAAACCTAGAAATATGTGTTGCTAAGAACTTAATTTAGAAAACCTTAAAGGCAATTTACTTTTTTATTTAATTTTTATCCATTATTGGTATAACAAGATTTAGTATGCTCTTTTAATACAAATTAGGATGAGTTTTCCCATTCATTCTGAATTTGTTCCTCTTTTGTAGGTCACTTTGGATAGAAGTGTGTGCTAAATGGATCATTATAAAATATGAAAATACTCAATAAAAGCAATATTAATATTAATACAAATAAATCACTAGTTACGATCTCTTATAAATGTTGTGCTATTACTAGAATATTAATAAACTGCATTATTGTATTTTACGTGGCATTGTCACTCGCAAACGTATCCCAAGAATGTAGCTTTTACTGCTGCTGGCGTGCTTTCCTCACACCACACACAAATACTTCAGAAATGTTTATATATTATATAATATTATTTCATGTCCTTAATGGTGAAAGCCAAGTAGAAGAAGCCTGCACTACGAAGAGTACTCTCAAATTCTGTCAGTGTCACATTCATTAATTTGGTTATGAAAGATGTATGGTTGTTTTGGCAAGCTTTAAGTTGTGAATTTCTGAGCTTCACACAAGGATGAATCATTAGTGATTATGTTAAAGTTCATTAATGAGCAGAAATGTGTGCCTTTGAGGTTTCAGTCCTAATGGAATATACACAAAATGGATATCCATGTCCTTAGGGGTTGCATTTAGTCTTTAAATCTGCTTAAAAAAGGATAGTTACCTTTTGTTTGCAATATAACTACAATACACTATAAAATATAGTATATGCTAGGTTCTTCAGTCACATGAGAAGCCAACTGTAAAAAATGAGATATTTTATTTGTCATATATTTATGCTTGTACACCAGCAAAATAAAATGCATATCTATGATTCCATCGCAATTTCAGTGAACAAATAGACAGCATTCCTTCCCAAGATGCCACCTGCAGTGTGTGTCATGACACAAACAGAACATAGCACATATTTGGGGAGAGTTAAACATTTGTCTTTACTGAAATACTTAGAAACATAAAAAACAGCATAGAACAAATGTATCACTTTTAAAAGAAAAAAATATATATATCGGGGGGGGGGGAAATCATGTCACTCCCCTTCGGGTTCTCATCTGCAACATTCCTGGGTGCTTTCGGCGCTCTGGTTTAGTTTAGTCATGGTTTAAGGATTTTTTTTTTTTTTTTTTTTTTTTTTTTTTTTGTGGTTCATCTACAATAGTCACTTTCTCATCCACTTTTTTGGAGGTGATGTGGGAATAGGGAACTCTCCGCAGTGTTGCTTAAACACAGCACATTAAAAGTACATAGAACAAACATTTGGGCACCAAGTTTTATATACATTAGATCTCATGTATTCTGTAAAGGCATCATTTCTTTTAATGCGTCTTTAGCATTACAACTTATTCTCAACCATGCGGGGCAACGTCGTAAACCCCCCTTTCGTCTGTTGCCTGTCCACGTAGGCTACTGCAGGTATTTTGTGTCATTGTCAAGAGCAAACTGATGGACGAGAGTATGAACTAGGACAAAGCCAGAGACAACCAGAACAAGGGGAGAAAGAGAACGGACAATACTTGAGCGGTGGATGCGTGAGCCTTTAGACAATACTGGTCTGATTTGGGCTTTTTGGAGCATTTTTTTTTCTTTCTGGTTGGCGCTGTAGAAGGTTCCAGATTGTCCAGAAGATCTGGGTTGATTTTGTCCATGGTCTGGTCGAGATTGTTGGACATGGTTCCCAAAGGACCGTCGTTGAGACTCTGTTTATTGCGAGTGTCATTTTTCGTTCGCTCCATCTCCCGAAACTTCGTCTTGGAGATGTTTTCCTTCTCTTTCAGGGGATTGTTGGTGATCTGTCGGCTGTTGTAGGATGAAGGATCCGGGAGGGACTTACTGGAGATAATGGAGGATTTGTCGTTATCCGAAAGACAGCACCTGGGAATGCTTTCGACAAGAGCATCGTCAAGTGAGAGGAACTTTCCAGAGCGTGTCTTGGTGTTGAAAATGCTGGTCTGAACCTGCGATGGAGAGTCCACGCATCCCTCCAAATCATCGCTCTTCAGTCGCTTAAGGTCCTTTCCAGTCAGAGAGGGAGGAAGGTGGCACTCCAACTCGGAGCTGGACCCTTTGAAGCGTTTGAACCAGTCCCACAGCGGCCTGGCGCGACAGTCGCAAATCCACTGGTTTCCGTTGAGCCTCAGGTACTGGAGGGACACCAGAGGGTTCATGGCCTCTCCCGTCAGCATGGTAAGGTTGTTGAAAAAGAGAAACAAGGTGGTCAGCTTGCCCAGGTCATTGAAAGCCCGCTGCTGCACGTGCACAATGCGATTCTGGTGCAGGAGCAAACGGTCAAGGTTGATGAGACCACGCAGCATGTGATCGGTCACCACCTTGATCTTGTTGTTATGCAAGAATAGGTAGGTAAGGTTGGCCAGGTCCAGGAAAGTGTCATCCTGCAGCGCCAGAAGGTTATTATCCTGCAGGTAGAGATACTGAAGCGAGAAGAGTCCTCGGAAAACTCCCACCGGGAGCTCGGACAGCCCACACCTGTGCAGGTGAAGGGTATGCAGCTTGGTCAGGCCCCGAAACGCAGTGGGACTGATGATGCGAAGGTTACTGTTATCGCCGATGTCTAATTCTTCCAGTCTCTCCAGCCCATAGAAGGCCCCCGCCTCAATATGGCTGATGTTATTTGAGTACATCCACAGGACGGTGAGGTTATGTACTGAACTAAAGCTGGTAGATCGGACCACTGTCAGTTTGTTGCTCTGGAGGAATATTCGCTGGCTACGGACGGGGATCTCGGTGGGAATGGAGAACAGGCCCTGCTGTTGACAGGCCACGGTTGGCCTAGGCTCGCTGTAGCACACGCACTTTGCCGGGCATCCATTCATCACTGGCACCAGGTTAAGCCACAACACCAGGCAGAGGAGGCGACCACCTGTTGAGAAGAGACAGAAAGCCAAGGGGTCAGTTCAAGGTCAAGACAGCAGCTGCTTCATTTGGCAGGAAAGACGTGATTTCATGTTTGCAATTTTACAGAAGATTAAAAATTTAAATGTGTAACTGTGATTACTTAACACAGTTTTTTTTTTAAATGTATTAAAAGTAACAGTAAAGTAATTTGTAATGTTACGGAAGATTTTAACAATCTAACTTTTTTACCAAAGAACACCACAAAAGAATACATACTGTATGTTTCTACAAAAAAAAATAAAATATTAAGCATCACAATTGTATTAAAAAAAAAATTATCAGCATATATGTTCATGTATTTGATATCTGTATTATAGATGGTTTCTGATCATTTGACAATATGAAACTGAAGACCGGAGTAAATCCAACTTTGTCATAACTGGAATTGTTGTGGCAGACATAGAAATGCGTACATTATTTGTGTCTAACGGATATTGTCCAAAATGTCACTTAGGAGCGAAATGTTGAATAAAGTCATTATTTTTATTTTCTTTGTGTACAAAACGTATTCTCATCATTTTATAATGTTATGGCTGAACCACTGATGGCAGGCGAACTATTCTGACAATGTCTTTCATACTTTTCTGGACCTTTACAGTGTTATTTACTTGACAGTGAATGAAACAGTAACAAGCTAAATTGTTTTCCAAAAATGAACAAAGCTTTTATGGGTGTGGAACAACATGGGGCTAAGTGATTGACGACAAAATTTACATTTTGGTGTGGAGTACCTCTTTAATATGGGTACAGATTTTTATATAGTAATAGTATAACAGAAAGTAAATATTTCCAGATATTTTCAGAATTTGCCCTTTAGTGACAGTTTAAAATAAATTTTTCTTTGTAATATAAAACGCAGATTTTATTAATAAATAATTAATCAAAGCACATTTACAGTATGTTCATTATAATACATTTGATTTATATTTATTAAACGACTCATCTTTTTTAATAATCACATTTATATTACAATACTTAATAAAAGGGAGAGGGGCAAAAGCACACTGTAAAGAAAGGAAAGTGTACAGTAAATCTCTCAAGGAATGTTTTTCACCAATAAAAATACATATGTAAATCTAATATAAGCCATATCAAATGAGTTAACTAAAAACAGCATGTCTTTAATTCAGACACAGCAACCGAATGTGCTCCTCTATACATTAAACGGCTTTAAAATGGCTGCCTGCCTGAGAGTGCACGACCTGTCTGTACTTGTGCTTGCATGTGTAAATGCTTTCGGCAAAGATTTGTGCTGCGGGATCCATTCCCATCCATCAGCCAACGCAAGCGAGAAAATCCAGCCAATTGAGAGAACCTGTAAATGAAACGGAGGGAGCCTTGAACAAAATTAGCTAGTGCTAATAGCAACGATGGAGCTAATCGCATTCCAGCATGGTGTAAAGGGTTGACATTTAGTCTGTCCAGAGGAAGATAAGTGTGCTGTGGGTGTTCAATGCGTGGTTGGGTGAGACGTGGCCAGGGGAAGGACTCAGGATGTTGGATCTGAGCCCCATTGGAGTGTAGCGAGTGCGAACATGCTTGAAGTGGTCCTGGAGTGTCACAGATAAGATGGCCTCCTCTCATCTCTGATCTGAAGCCCAGTGGTCTGTGTGTGGATGTGGAACAGATGTGTCTGAGGGTGGGTTTATCTGGGGGAGGCGCACAGATAAGAAATACTGTTTTTATTCAGTCATTCTTGACGCTAGCCATTATTTAGGAGATCAGACGATAAAACATGACAATCTATGAGATCTCTATCTCTATCCCTGAAAGGCTGATTCATCTCTGGACAGTTCGAGCTTAACATGTCAACAGTCATCAAAATCTGATACTTCTGCTCTAGAACCAGTCTGAGAACCACCTGTTTTAAGAGATATATTTTTTGGCGATAAATAATGGCACTTCTACAAGTATTTTTATGAGCACAAATGTTAGTAAATCGCATTGCATGATTCATTTTAATACTCGGTTACACTTTTTTTTGATAGTCCCTTTGTAACTAAATGTCAACTAATTCTCATTCATTCGAGACCATACTTGCTCTCGGAGTAGACTGTTAGGATAGGTTTAGTAGAATAAGTTTACATATATATTTGCAAAGTTTCTCACAGTCAGTATGTTATATGTCGTGGACCCATCAAGGGTTAGTTATTAAGCAGACAGTCTACTAATACGCTAATGACTGCTAGTTGACATGTAGTTACTTTTACTGTTAGTAGAATGTCTAAAGTAGACTATCGAAATAAAGTGTTACCTAATACTCTTCGCATACAAATGTATATTCAAAGCTACGATCAGGCTCAAAAAAATCCATGCCTTTTTAGCGCTAATTCTTCACTGCACATCTTTAGTAAATCCTGACAGATACTATTTTAACACCAAAAGACAAGTAAATCTGGCCCTTTAATGTACAAACATTTTAAAGCACTGAATCGCTATAGAATTCACAATTCATTCAATTCTTAGTGTTTTAAATTGATGACTGTCTGAAATCAACGATTCCCAATTCACAAATCCATGTTTCAAAATGAACACATATGCATTTTCAGGGTTTGTAATCGATGCATTGAAAAAATGAGTGAATCGTTACTCCCCTACTATACTGTGTATATCCCTCTATACATCCATTCAAATGAAGGACAAACTGATTTCATCAAGCGTCACGTTCACATAATCAGACTCGTGCGAGATTTTCACGTGCACACAGAGGAGACCATGGACGCATCATGTGAGGCTCCCTGGATTCTTCCCCGTCCCTCAATCTTGCAGCTTGTTAAATGGAGCTTGCTTGAGGCTTGACAGCATCCCTGTGTTACACTTTCCCTCAAATATCCTCCCTCTCCCTCTGCCGCTCCTGTCATCTTCCACCAGTGAGCTGTCAGCCTTCCTCTCTGTCTTTCTGCTTCATAGCGCTTCTCTTTCACCCTCTCTGCCGATAAAAATATTCCATCGCCCCGCTTTGAAACGTTAGGCTTCATGAATCTAGCAGACCTCCTGTTTTATCTTTTAGTCATTAGCGGACTATCCCCACCCACACAATGCACAGCGGAGCCTCGCTTTCAAAGCTCCCTTTTTTTTTTTTTACCCGTGGCCGACCGTGCTAACCTTGCGCTTCCTTGTGTCTTTCATCTGTTTAGTGCTGAGTAAAGCTACTCAAAATGTCATACGCCATCCTCCAATTATTTTGGCGCATTGTCTCATCCCCTGGACAGTCACACAGCCGTGTCCTTTATTGCCGGGCGCCCTTCACTGTAAAGGCCATTTGGCAGACACCGACTACATATGAGCACTCAATGTTTTTCTACCTCGTCTCCATCAGTATGCCGGTCATGCCTTTCCTTTCTCTAATCCCAGTAAGGAGCCCTGCTTTGCCTTTTTATATTTCTCTTTTTCTCCTTTTCTGTCAAGGGGATGCCCGTATCCTGCCATGCCATCGAAACAACAGCCCGTTTCATAAAACGTTATTGCATTGCAGCCCACAATCTATACAGCGGAATTTTCTAACTGTTTACCCACCTATTAGTTTTGCATTACCTCTGGTATTTATCTAAACTCAAGAGAATCCCTCATAATAGCAGCAGAGCTCCAGCCGACCGCTTACTCATTTTACAGTGAAGCCAAGCTGCATTCTCAGATGACAAGCTTATTAGCAGCGCGCCGTTCTACGTGCTGAGGACCACCCTCTTGCAAACCTGACAAGCCGAATGGTGTTTTCAGCTTTGCATAAAATGCACTGATTGCTGCTTGTCTCTCCACTTGTGTGAAAAACTCTCATCCTGATATAAAAGACGCCACGGGAGAGTGAATAAACCATTGATAAACAGGGAGGCGAAATCAAGGATACTTCTCTGCTGTCTAATTGAATTATTTGTATGGAAAACAAAAGAGACAGAATTCTGAACAAGGACTTGAGATAATTGTGTGCACAAAGAGAGAGAAACAGTGGGGACGAGTGGCAATCCCTGACTTAGCACATTTGCATATGTCTGCAGCATATGGAGAGCATGTAATGACATTTACACCATTTTTATCTCAACCGTACCAGTGGGTTTGACAAGTATTAGCAGCCACTGTCTTGAGACCAACAGGGTCTTTTAGGACATGCGGTGGATGGATTTAAACAAACTCCTAACTGCAAATTGAATATATATATATATATATATTAACAAAGACTATCAATAATACTTTATATTTTGAAGAATTTTGGTAACCGAATAATAATAATATAGTATGCAAAATATTATGTAAATCAGTTGTTTAGTTGAGTTCTTCTTTTGTGCTCAGCAGAAAGAAACTCAACTTAAAACTGAGTAGTTTGTCATTTCTGTGTGAAAGGTTCCTATAAATACTAGTAAAAACTGGTAATACTTTTGTAATTTGTTAGCATTAGTTACCTAAATACTAATTGTGTAAATACTAATTATACATACTAGCTGTACTTTTACTTTTTCTTTTTAATAATTGTGAGATTTGACTTTTTTTGACTATATTTATATATATATATATATATTTTTTTTTTTTTTTTTTTTTTCTTTGAGCTTGTTTTGTTATGATGTAAGCTTAAACATAATGTTGTGAGATTTAGGCATAAAAACACCAATGGTAAAAAAAAAAAAACTGATTTCAAGATATATTCTCCGAAAACACAATTTATATGCACCTTCATGGATGTTGCATTTAAACTGAATGCATTTAAATGCAAAACAACAAAAAAGTTACTCTGGTGTGAAAGATCTTGTGACTTGTGGGCGGGTAAGCATTCACCCTAGCAACGCCATGACAACCAGCCTGAACACCTTAGCGATTGCATAAAAATTCTTTGGCAACCAGCCGCTCTAGGACTGCATTGACAGGTTTTGCGGGCATTTGAGTTGCCGCCAGTTTAATCCCCATCAGCACCATTTTCTGCATTACATGAATATACTGCATTACTCATTTCCGTATAGTTGACATTAATTAGACTCATTACCTCCAAATAAACAAATGAGTGACAGTGCCAACATCTTAATCACAGAGCTAAATATAAAAATAAATTCAGCACATTTCAAGCCTCTTTAGCACCCACTGGTTCCGCTTCGTTGTGAACTTTCTGAAGGCCAAATTAACCACAGAAATAAAGTCCCAATTAATATTGTGTGCCAAGTTTAGATGTAAAAAGAGAAAAACAAAAAAATGATCAAGACTCTATCTATTTTTGTTAACTGTTAACGTTCAGACAGCACACTTTGTACTTTGTTTAAAAATGTTTAAGTTAACGTGTAATTTGTTTGTTTGTTTGTTTTAATAAATAGTCTCTCCAGAGTAATAATCCAAAAGCCAATGGGTTTTGGGCAAGGAAAGCTGGGTGATGCTAACTTCACAGTTGGCCTTAAAAAATATATCACCACTGCAGCGCTCTATTGCATGCGACACAATGACAAAACAAACTGTTCAGATCAGATACAGAACAACACACACAGCCAGAAACAGCACTGGTCAGATGAAGCGTTCAGGAATAATAGAACCTGTCCAGATTTCTCCTTACTTTGACTGGATGGACCCGTTCCAAACACCCGATAGGCATTATTGACCTGTAAACACGGACGGGCATGAGTTCATCAGATCCTCTACATCTGATGGAAAGCAGCGGCAGGAGCTGTGTTGGTGTAGATGTAGGTGTTGTAGCTGATATCAGGCTCTTCTCTCTCAGCTCCTCTCAGTGTCTTTGCCAATTGCTTCTCTCTTTGTTCTCCCTGCGGCAAAGTCCGTAATATAATTTTACCTCTTTTGTCTGCTTTCCCCTTTTCTTATTGCTTTGAATCTATTTGCACAGTTTTCTGTTCCTGTTGTGACCTCTCTTAAGTGACTATTGCATGGGTCATAGCACTCATAGTCTGCTGCAAGAACGCCACAGAGATTAAAAAGATAATTTTTTGAGACATTTTTCTGTTGTTTGTTCTTGTTGAGTAATGTAAAGAAAAGCCTAAAAAGCAGATGCTTCAAGCTCATGAAACAAAGATGTCATGCATGATCACTGGTTCTTTGGTCAAATTTTACTTAAATAAAACAAATAAAAACTACAACTGGATTGGGATTTGAGCCCACACCCCTTTCATACAAAAACATTAAGATTTAGTTTGCAAACAGTGAAAATGCTGAGGTAGAAACCTCAGAAGTTTTCAGGGAAAAACAAACTCACATACCCAGAATACCCTGCATTGCATTTAAAATTTTGTTTGCATTTAAAGTTTTTTTTTTTTCTTTTTTAACAACTATGTTTCTACTATGAACCTGCTTGTGATGGGCTTTGGTACGTCATGTGACTTTCCCTTCACCACCTGCATTTGGTGCTTATCTGTGTATATCAAGGTACAAAACACAAGTCAGTACTTTAATAGATTGGTATTAACATATTAACATTATGTCAATTAAATCAATTACGGTATTTAACTGTAAATGTAATGTAAAACCTAAAATGTTGTTACAGTATTTTTTACGGCCGAATTTTGGCAACCACAGCTTTTTTTTTTCTTTAAATTTTACAGATTTTTTTACAGTGTGATATTGTGAAATGGTAAATTGAAATACTATTGTGAATTAATTAATTAATTAATTAATTATTGGGGCACCAAGTAGTAAGTTTCCAGGACAGAAAACATATTTACAATATTTAAGAATCACAAAGAAATATATATTGTCCTTAAACATCTAGACACACTGTCTAAACATGAAGACATACAGTATTTACCACACATCCTCTGGACATAAAGGATTAGGACACCAGAAAAAGATAAAGGGCAGAGGAACGGGACATTTGTAAAAGACATTGGGCGAGGGTAAAGAAGCAACAGGAAAGGTGACAGAGATGAAAGGTGTTGGGACAGAAACGAGAAGATGGATGCTCAAGGAGAACAGATGCCCGAGCTTTCTGCAGTAACTTTGAGCATGAGCTGTGGAATGCAGATGATTTTATTGACGCTGGAGCAAAGCGAAGCAGATCAGGACTTATTTGTGTCTGCCGTCTGTACCACATGCTCTAAGTTTGCCAGATGGTTCATGAATAACAGAGAATCGAGCAGGTTGTGGAAAAAATAAATAAAGAAATGCACACAGACACGTTGGTTTACTATTGAAGCCAGAAACATACTTATTGCAAGTTCACAAATGCAAACATAAATGCTTGGCCAACACATACCCATTATACAAAAGTAAAAAAAAAAAATTCTAAAAGCAGATTAGCCATTTCCTATTTACCTATACAGATATTTCTGACCAATAGAAAACCATAATTATTTTGCAAGTATGTTTTTGAAATAAATCTCTTATATTCACCAAGGCTACATTTATATGATTAAAAACTACATTAAAAAAAATTATGAAATAAAAATAACCATCGTCTATTATATGTATTCCTGAATTTCCAGCATAATTACATCAGAATGTCACATGATCCTTCAGATATCATTCTAATATGCTGATTTGCTGCTCAACAAACTCTAGAACTGATTTGATGAAAGGAAACTTTAAAAGAACAGCAATTTTATAACATTATACATCTCCACTGTCACTTTGGATCAATTTAATGCGTCCTTGCTAAATATAAGTATTATTTTCTAAAGAATTCTGACGCATTTAAAACCAGCAGAAATTGTAGAGCTAGAAGCATCTGCTCTCGTCCCACTGCAAGTCTGTACATTGTGTTTCAGAGTTTAAACTGCTGTATTTAACCAATGGATTTCAATGACGGCACTGTATACACTGCTCAAACTAAGTGAGTGAGTTTGAGTTTCAGCTCAAAAACACCCGATCTGATTACTTTATCAATCAAATTAATAGTCTGAATATGTATGATAACACTTGCCAACTCTCTCTCTCTCTCTTTCCCTTCCTCCTCCCACCCATGCAATGCACTTCTCTTGCTAGCTATTAGGATTTTCCAGCCCATTTCTCACAAGCCCACATGCTCCACCTGGATTATGAGCCAAAATAAACACAAACACAAGTATAATCATTTTATATTCATAACTGTTCCCAAAGCTTCATCTACAGTCAGCATAGTCATAACTAATAGTTTTAGTACACAGAGTCTAGTATTGTACCTAAGAGAGTCTATTATATGCAATCTGCATCTCTGCAGAATCTGAGCCATAAACCATTAGTAGCTCCTTGCTACTGCTAGCTATAAGTTATTATAGCATTATTTATGCATGATTATAGTTTTTAGTAACATTTTGAATTAGCTTTTTATTATACTTTCAGGTTTCATTAAATTTTGGTTAAGTTTTAGTACTATTATGTTATGTGGTTTTATCATTTTTATTCATTTTTTTTTTAAATATCATTCCTTTATTTAACTTTTAGTTTTTAGTGTTTATTTATTCTATTTCCAGTTGGTACTTGTAGTACTTTCCCTTTAAACTAAATACAAATACAAAATGTTTCTTTGGCAGCTAACATGAACAAGTTTTTAATCTCATATATCTATTTTATAACAATAAAAAAATGCTTTGGTTTTATTTCAGTAAATGATTTCAGTATTTTTTTTTCCTGCTATTTGATTTGATTTTATATTATAGTATTTGTTTTCCTAATATGCATGTTATATTAATATATTTAAATCATTTATATTAATATTTGTATTTTACTTATTTATTCATATTCAATTATAAGACATATACATTTTTAAGGTTTTTTACTTTTTAGCAGTGTCATTTTAGTATTATTTCTACATGTAATATTTATTAATATGTTTAATATATTTAGTTTGTCTATTTATTCATTTCAAATAAATGCACCTAATATTTGTATTTTATCAATATAAAATTGTATCCTTATTATTTGGTAATATTCTTGTCTTGTTTGACTTAACAATAACAAGATGGCACTAGCATATAAAGCTAACGTATATGGATTTTACAATTTAATTAATTTATTTGTTTAATGTTTTGAGATATCAATAATCTAGTACTAATCTAGTGGAGACTTCTTTACATTATACAGAGCATATTTCCACACAGATCACTAGCAGATTCTGTCTAGAGCCCCTCAAATGCAAAAAGTGGGTTTTGAGGCATATGAGGAGTTTTGATTTAAGGATTCAAATCCTATGTGTTCATTTCTAATGTCATGCTATATTAGTACATAAACCACAGCAGGGTGATGAGCAATACCTTTCAGATACCTGGGATCCAGCATATTTACTCCACTACAAAGACACATTCAGTTTCAGATAGCTAACCCTGTGGACAGATCTGTCAAAATAAAAACGTTCCTCTACGCCTGCGTTCCCATGAAAAATACATTGAGCGGCGTGCCAGACGCGCAGCTTTCATCACAATGTAAACAATTTATTTTTTGTGAGTCAAGACGTGCACTGGAAATCCCCCAACTTCAGCGAGACTGACAGTGGCATCTTTTAGGTGCCTAACTTAATGAGATCCTGGACTGGCGGATAAACATGCTAATTCAGTTTGGGGTGGCAAAGTGATTCGAAATGCAGTCTGGAGTAAAAACATCTGCGAGTTTAAATAGTTGCATGTTGGAAGCAAATTGAAAATTGGCTCGGCACACAAAGCGCTGTCATTCATTCTGGCTTTTCTCACCCAATATATAAACACGCACATGTTTGTGCTGGAGCTGTATTTGCACGCCGTTCATTACAATGGAAAAAATCTTTCAATAAGACAGAAGTTGCCGCTCCTCGAAGGCAACATGCTTCTCTGAGCATTTAATCATGATTACAGATAACTGAGGACGGGCTGTCATCTAAAGAGGGTCATCAACTGGCCATTATCTTGAGTACACAAACAACACTTTCATCCAAATAAATGGCCGAAGATTGCCACGAGCTGCAACTGGAGGACAGGATCAGAGAAATGAAAATTAATCGTTTACTTGCTAGGCTTGTTTAAAAAAAAAAAAAAAATGTACATTCAGCAATAATTCCTATGCTCATCTCTCACGTTAATTTAATCTCAGAGTATTGCTTGTTAGCAACCCACAGTTCATATAGTAACAGGCCCTGTGGTGTAGCTCCTACCTAGAGACCAGTAAAACTATTAAACAGGCCCTACATTCCACATTCCTGTAGCATTTTATCTCCTAAATTCAATTTTTAATGAGGCAATGTTTCTTCATGAAAAAAACCCAGGCTTTTTCTTTTTGTTTTGTTTTTCACAAGCATTTTTACTCCTAGAATTAAACATGCCTATGGTAACTACTGAGACTCATTATGTAAATGATCTCTGCTCTTATTGGCAAACTTTCTGCGTCCCCTCCCTTCTAAACACCTTCCATACAAATATGTTATTCACACTTCAACACACACACACACACTATTAGAAGAAACAAACCCTTAATTGTGAAATATAAACTCGCAATTACTGTACCTGATATATAATAATAACACACACACGCACATATAAGTTCATACCTCACAACTTAGGATTTGCTTCTCATGAGTTTATTTTTACCAATTGTAAATTGCTGATTTTCCATAATTCCGCAGTTGCATGATCAGGTCGGGTGACTAAAAATTCAGACAAAGTCAGAATTGCTCAATATAAGCTCAGAAGTGTGAGATAAAATCAAAATGGGAAGATATTAACTAGTGAAGTGAAGTGACTTGTAGCCAAGTATGGAAGTATTGGAATTTGTGCTCTGCATTTAACACATTCAAAGTGCACAAACACACCGTGAACACACACCAGGAGCAGTGGGCAGCCAATGTTGTGTTGCCCAGGGAGCTATTGAGGGAGATATTAATTGTGAGACAAACTCAAAATTGGGAGAAAACAAGTCAGAATTACAAGATATAAAAAATAGAAATTGGCAGAAATAAATTTACATTTCACTTTCATTTATCTTGTTTTGGTTACCCAATTTGGATACTACATTTTTATGTTAACCCCCCCATAGCTTTTTTTTTTTTTAACAAACTTAACCAATAGATTGTGACTGTCCACACTTGATGTGGCAAAGCAGGCATTGCAAATCATTTGAACTTTGTGTCAGTAAGTCATAAATATGGCAAGGCATCAGTTTATTGGCTGGAGTTTGTCATGTCACACCACATCCAGTGTACCTGTAGACAGCATCTCTAATCACAGTCGGTTCTATTGAATTTTGTTGCATGTCTTCAGTCTTTTTCGACTCTTCATTATTGATTCAACGCAAAGGAAATTGTGTGATGACTCACAAAGTGAGTGTATTTGCACTAAATCTGTGAAGATTTGGCTTCAATTTACGCGCCCAAGAAATGAATGAGTTAACATAATTTACGAAAAGTAACTTGCCAAATCGGCTTGTGATTTAACATTGTTTCTTGCCGTAACTGATTTTCACCCACATTTTGCAGGTTAGCGATCGCTGATTTCAAATCCTGCATTTTAATATGTTACATTCTGCATATGTGACTACATGACTCTATGACTACTATTGCTCCATTTACAGCTTATAGAGAAGATTTTCTTTGAAAAAGTTATATTATGTCTACACAGTACATTAAACTCTACTTTAAAAGCGCTAATCCTGTTTCCATTATACACCCCCATTAAAACTTTCCAAGCAATTATATAATCTTTCGCTGGATGTGGCAAACGAACTGTGCTTGGTCACACATAGACTATATAGAAATGGTTCACATCATTAGCTTTTTAACCTTCTTTTCTTGATGTACTAGACATTAATGATGGCAGTGATAAGATTTCACTCACCATGTCCACCTGTAGCAGTCAGACCAACACAAGACTCAATGACTGCTCAAATTTCGATGAACTCTGGATAAAAATAGCTGAATGGCACCGTGGAGCTGTCAACTGTCAATATTGAGCTCCTGTGATTAAGTGTTTGAACGGGAGCGTCTCGCTGTCTCGCTCTGTGGTCAGCTGTAGGTCAGACGATACGGCTCAGATTCTTCACAGACACAACACTGAATAGATGTGCAATACTAGCTCGCTTTTCGACAGTTTAGTGAAAAGCATCAGTTCTGGAGATGCAAGGGTCTCTTCAGAACACACAACTGAAATATTGTTATTTTGTGTCTGGTTGAAAACAAACCTGACAGGTTTATTTTGTGTCCTTGGGATAAAACAATGGATTCATCCCTTGTTCTACATGCTTAAAATCAACCACGCCGTGTAAACGTGTGACCGAAGCAGTTCTACATTTCTCAGCCATTTTAAAAATAGCTTGAATCGCAGTCGCACTAAAATACACAAACAACAAAGGCTTTTCTAAAAGGCATGCTGGCATTTTATCATTCTGTCAGTTTTTAACATGGTGCATATATTATGTAACTCATGCAACTGGATAATCCATATTCTGTCAGCGGAGACCCAGTTTCTCTGCTCTCTGTAGGAGGAGGTGGGGTGCATGACTTTTGCATGACTTTGCTCAGAATGACACGTCTTGCTGGAATATGTCAGGCGTCACAGTTCAGCCTGTATTTCACAAGAACAGCTAGAAATAAAAGATAAACACTGGGAATCCAGAATGACACCTACTAGCTGATAGAAAATGATAGAGGGAGAAACTCTGCTCTCAAATGCAGTGGTTTGCATTGTCATCCTTTCAGAAACCCTTTATATGATATTCAAGTGCATTCAATGATCTAGGGCTCTTAACGTAAATCATGAATGAGATCAATTTAATATTTCGTTTAGGACTCCTAGATGACAAAATGAAATGGAGAACAAATGACTGTTCTCCTGATAAAAAAATAAAAAATAAAATAAAAAATAGTGTCATGCCTACTTCAAAAGTACAACCTCAAAATGAACTCAAACATTTCTCAAACTAAGTTGACATGTACTCATAGTTTCTTATAGTCAGTATGTTGTGGACCCATAAAAATAATGTTTTAAAAGATATTAATCTACTTCCACTGTACTCTACTGACTGCTAGTTGACATGTAATCATGCTCAACAGGCATTAGCTACTAACATGAAATATCCAGAAAAGTCAGAAGAGTGTACAGTAAGTAGAGAGCTTTCGTTACATATCCAGCCGAATTAAGAATTAAGCGTGTATAAAAGCACATTCACTGCGTATGTTCATCATTATTAAACAGCAGAAGAGTGTATTCATCGGGTGTCTCTCAAAATGAGAGTTTGGATGGCTTAAGACCTGCGGTTGCACACAACTACTAAATATTTCATAGTCAGACATTGACTTGTCAGGAACTGTCTCATCAGTTTAACATTTCGCTCCCTCGTGTTGACACGCTCTGAGGATTTGTAGCTGCCTTGAACTCCATATTTGCTAGCATTAAGTTTTTCATTCAAGATTAAAAGTACTTTGCTAATTTAAATTCATTGTTTGTAAAGCTTCAAATTTAATGATGAATTTGCATTGTTTTCACGCTCTATTTTTAGCCTACCATCATACATTTGTTTGCTTCTTCTGCAGTGTATTCCACATACATACTGTGCAGTATGCATGTAATGCCCACATGACCTTCTACATTTGCTAAAGTGCGCAGTATACAACACAGCATACCGTATCCCACAATGCAGTACACTTAACCTGACCTTGCGCTTTCAATGTAACAAATGATCTGGAAGTAATGCCATCTATTAGCCTGGCTTCCGCGACTATAAAGCTCATAGGAGCTTTAGTCTGGCTAACTTACTACCCGCCTTCTGGGAGGCGGGCTTAAACTGCATCCATCAGATGCCTCTGTATACTACTGGACGAATCTACAACCAATCAGACCACTCATTCCGATGACGTGCATAGCGAGGGAACTTGAAGACACCATATCCAATTGTAGCTAGCTTCATTAAAGCAGTAGGAAAATGTCTTTACTTACTTTAATTACTTCTGCTCCGTTTTCAAAGAAAACCTGTCATGAAAATTTCTCAAAACAGCTGCAACAGCCAAGTCGAACGATTTTTGCTGCTCGGTACACGCCATGTTTAAAAGCTGGTATGGTCACAGAAATGATGCGCCATCGCGTTACACCCGTCTCAGTCGTGCCGGGGGTGGCGGGAGCTTGTTTCTCATTGGTTCCCATTTTTTGGGGAATCTGAAATGCTCTAAAACGGCAGCTTGGCCAGACTAACTTTGCTCACAAAACGAATGTAGCGTCAAAGGACATATGCCCAGGCTAGCCATATATTATTTCTAGCTGCAAAAGTACTAAAGCCTCGTTAGCATCAATAGTGTGCCCGTAACTACAACATTACATGAGCTAAAAATCTGTTTCTCTATCTGCAAGTGAAAAATCATGTGATGATATATAGTACACATCTGTTTAAACAGCTTCACTGCATAATACATTTACTTCACTTACAATTTATAAAACAAAAACAGTAGGCAGTATAGGACCGCTGCACATTAAAGAGTTACTCCAGCCCAAAATGAAAATTTTGTCATTAATCACTTACCCCCATGTCGTTCCAAAACCGATTTGTTCATCTTTGGAACATTGATAAGAAATACTGAGCAACAAATTAGCATATCTGAATAATTTTTGTAGGATGCACTTGACACTAAGAACACTGAAATATGATGAAAATTCAACTTTGTATCACAGGAGTAAATTACATTTTGAAATATATATTAAAATAGAAAAAAGGGTATTTTAAATTGTAATAAGATTTCACAATATTACTGTTTCTATTGCTTTTTATAATCAAATAAATGTAGCATTGGTGAGCTTAAGAGACTTCTTTCAAAAACATTAAAGAAAAATTGCTGTGACCCCAAACATTTGAATAATGCCTCTTCGCACAGTGCTTAGAGTAAACAAAGCTGCACAAAATTATGTAAATATATAAAGAATGAATATATAGTATTAAATATTTAACAGATGCAGAGTGCATAAAAGCAATAGATTTTTAAAATAAAAAATTTACCTCAGGGTTATATCGTAAACAGCCAAATTAGATCCTGGAAGTGCCCGCTCTATGTCTGGGACCTGCCTACGTTTCCACAGTGCCCTTCAAAGTCACAAAACTGCCACCTGTCTTCGCCTAAAGCCCTTCCTTTGTGTATTCAATCTGATGGAAGGCTCTATGAGAGATCCTCCCTTAATTATACGGCAAATGAGCCATCACAACGCCATTAAAATGATGTTCTTTTTTCTCCCGCATTGACTAACTGTCTTCCCCTTTTCCCAGAGCTTTTATTAGCAATAAAATTCAATTTTGCGTTTCCAGGTTGCTAGCCTAAGGGGGTAAAAATGCATTACCCCAGACTGAGGGAAAGTGGGAGCTAATGATTCAGCTGCATACAATCCAAGAGGCTTTCCATCATCGCTGCTGAGTTATTGGCCTGATGCTACAGTATCGTCCTGTCTGTGATTGGGTGTGAATGCACAGACATCTGTGAAATGAGAGCGCAGATGACTGAACAGAACAAGTTTGAGTGTGTGTATCTTTGCTGACTGACTCAAAAGAGTGTTTTGTTCTTTCTCTTTTAACATTTTGTTAAATCTGACCTGCTGAAACGCTGCCAAACCACCTCTAAGACAAGCTAAACCAGCTTGGTCAGGCTGAGAGAACTTAATCAGAGAGTTGTTTTTTAATCAAAATAAAGATGGTATAAAATTTAACAATCATGATGTATTTTTTACTATTCATTCATTGATTATTATTATATTATATTATTATATATTTTTATAAGTTCAGTAATAACAACAAAAAGCAATAAAAATAATAATTTAATAAAACATATTTTATTATTAATAAGTATTATTGCTTATTACCACTTATATTATTAGTAATAATAATAATAATAATAATAATAATAATAATAATGTTGTTGTTAATAGTATTATTATTATTGTTGTTGTTGTTATTTAGTTATTATAAATACCCTATTTTTATTTGTACTGCTATTTTGTTTTATTTTATTTGTATTTATTAGTAGTAGTATTATTATAAAAATAAAGTTTATAAGTAGAGAGCAATAATAATAATAATAATAATAATATTTGTGGTGTTGATGATGATATCATTATTATTATTATTTATTTTTATTATAAATAACTGACTTTCATTATTTCATCTTGCTCTTTTCTATTTTACTTGCATTTATTATTATTATTTTTATTATTAACTTATTGTTTTTATTTGTTATTATTTTAGCTTTTATATTTTTCAGTAGTAGTAATAATAATAATAATAATTATTATTATTAATATTTCTTGTGTTTCTAACTATATTTACTTTCTATTATTATTTCTGTTACTTTATTGTTTATATTTTATTTAATTATATTTGTATTATTAGTAGTATTATTATTGTAGTTGTTTTTGCAATATTGATACAGTATATTAGGGCCAACTCTAAAAAATATCATAACAAATGTGGACCAATTTAATAACATTTTTAATCGCAATCATACTTTTTATCAGAAAAATATTGCAATACAAATGATTTCTTTAAGGATTCAGGAGTTAAGTATTGCATGTTTCTCTTTCATTTGCCATTTTATCACAGCTACCATTTACTTGGTTTTTAAAATACTTTGTAAGAAAATAAAAAAGTGAATTCTTACATCTTTATCCTTCTTTAAGAGGTTTTAACACTTCTGGCAATGCTCCGCATTGATGCAGCGAGCAGATGAAGCCGTAATGTTAATGGTTTGAGCATGTATAAAGTTGGGACACAAAGTTGTAAAGGAGCTGACACAATTACTCCACACACTTACTTGAAGGTCTATGCGACACGGGTATCGGAAATCTATTGTCTTGATTTAGTTAGCAAACATAAACCACATTACAGACATTGTGGATTCAGCACAAATGTGTCCCCACATTCCTGTGCTCTTAGTAAAGATCTCCCACACACCACCAAACAATTATCTTGATTCTCCATAATCTTTCCAGTGACAAGTGGTTAGCAATATTTTAAGCAACACAGATTTCCATTTTCACACCAGTAATAATATTTTGAGTATTGCACTGATTATACTTGTTAGTATACAAACGTCTCCCTCAATAGCCCCTTAATAAACAGACCACTATTATTATGCTCCATACACTCCAATATTTAGCCAATTAAATATTTGAAAGCTGAAAATATGGAGAAAAAAATAAATAAAACAATTCAAAAGTTTGGGGTTGGTAATGTTTTTAAATAGTAATGAAGTCTCATTTATTTAATAAAAAATACAGTAAAATTACTGTTATATTGTGAAATATTATTGGATATTGAATTAACTGATTTCTATTGTAATATATTTTGTAAGTGTATTTATGCCTGTGATACAAATCTATTTTTTTAGCACCATTACTCCATCACTCAGTGTTACAATCATTGAAACTATTTAGAAGTCAAAGAAGTCTTTTGAAGTCAGGCACCATTCAAAATCTAGTTTGGATTAACATCTGTTGTACTGCATTGATGTTGGAGATGCTGCATTCATCTCTGCAGAGGTTCTCTATAATGCAGTGTGCTGATGAAGCAGACCTGCAGCAAATGTGTGTCATCTACAAACAGCTGAGTAGCGCTGGCCCCTGCCCTAAAATACTCTAATGAGATGCACTGAGTGAGAGTGTGTTGGTGTAATGAAGTGTGATCTCAGTAATGAGACAAAGGTAGCGTGTGTAGAGAGATGGAGAGTTTAGTCTTAGAGTTGAGAGATAGTCTACAGTTTTGGTACTACAGAGTCATTTGAGTACCAGTCATGGTGGTCAAGTCAGCTGTGATGAAAATACTGGAGTGTGCCTATTAAGAAAATTACAGCTCTTCATAAAGTGCATAAAGATGGCACTTAGCTTTTTTCCCTCCTTCCTTGAGTTTTCCAGAAGCTTACACTTGTGACAAAACAAATATCTGCCTTTACCATTGTTTGTTAGTGGCATGCAACTATAACCGTCACAAATGATTTATGTAGCTTGCACTTACTTTTTTTGTACCTACAGTAATACAGTATGCTTTAGTGACCATTACAAAGGTTAAATGGTGCAAAAACCCTTCTGAAACTACTCCATGGCCTGGTCCTACCAGTGCAAACCATCTAAGCTTAGTTAAATGTGTTGCAGTGTACTGTTGTTTCCAGTTATCTTTTAAATGTCCTCCACACGAGAATCCAAACTGTAGGTGGCTGATGGCACAAAAATGTGCCAGAACCCTTGTAAAACCAGTGAAAAGCCTAGTCTGAGCATTTAAAACCATCCCAGGCTGTGTTACCAATGCTGTTTTCTGTTGTCTTTTAAATGTCCTCTACATAAGAATCCAAATTGTAGGTGGTTGATTCATCCTCACAAGCATCCATTAATAACTCCAGTCCAGAAGTAAACAAGCCCACACTCAAAAACAGCCTTCAGTCCATATGTTTCCCTTGCAATTATCTCTAGAAATGGTTCTGTTCACTCTAATTTCTAACCAATCCTCCTTTGAGGTTTTACACATCAATATGTTTGTTTGGACTACGGAGTAAAGGACCAGAAGAAAAGGTCTCAGATCTCAGTTATATCACAGAGACACACCATGACATTTACCTACATTGATAAGCCTCACTGGAAACAAGTCAGGTTGAAAAAGTTCAATCCGTGGACTTTCTGGTGGTTGACTTTGTACATATTAGAAGGTCTGTTTCCAAAAGGGCTTTAAAATGTTGGATGACCCAAACAAACAGCTCTGTTCTTGTCTTTAGGTACGGACGAATTCAAATGAAAAACATGAAATGGCATTGCTCATACTGAAATATGATCCAGAGCAGAACTGCACACACGGCTGATTCAGATGCCCTTGAGCGGAGCATGTGTTAAAAGCCGTGTTCTCCATCAACACATCTGGTATGAAATACTTATTTTTGCCTAAAATCTAGATTAAGCTTCCTCCTTCCAATTTGCATAAACAATTCTGATGAGAGGAAATGTGAGCTATGCCAGAACACCGTGACACACGGCCTCTAGCAACACCTAGATGTGGTGTCAACTTTCCTATAAATCAAGCCGGAGACTCCTAATTATCATACAGGGAATTAGATTCTGGTTAGGGTATCATTTCATAGTTATGTTTTAAGTTTCAACATCATCTCATCATTACGCTTCTCCTAAAAGGCCTTTGGAGGAATAAAAATAGACACAAATCAGTCAGTTGTTGACATACAGTAAGTGCTAAGAAATTCATGTGGATATAGCCAAGATGAATTGATTTTGGAAGAAACTGGGGAGAAATGCTTGAGTTTGTATTAAAACATCTTGGAATAATTCATCTCTGAGACATTCTGAGATCTTTTCTGAAAGGAGACACTTAAGACTTTTTCACAGGGGAAAAATATAAAAATATTTAAGCAAAAGTCTCCACTTGTTCTCCATTTATGCGGATTGTCATGGGAGAAACAACTAAAAAAGAACTCATTTGAGATTTTTCTAACCTGAAGGCCCTAAAAATTTATCAAAAACAAAGATTTTCCCATTCTTCTGTTCTTTACCCAGCGGTTTTGAAAGAGCAACATCTCCAACTTATCCCAACTGTTCGGTGACAGGCTAAAAATTATCTCTTTTTTTAACTAAAGGTCCTTTGTTGGCATCAGTGGTTCCATGAAGAACCTTTAAAGGAATAGTTCACCCAAAAATGAAAATTACCCCATATTTTACTCACCCCGAAGCCATCCTAGGTGTATGTGACTTTCTTCTTTCAGATGAACACAGAGTTTTTTAAAAATGTATCCTGGCTCAGCGCTCAGTCAGTCAGTTTCGATGTAATTTTTAATTAGATGTAGATATATCTGATTTACTGAGCTTCAAAATAATAGGCACTATCCACTTGCAAGAGAAAAAAAAAACTGAGTTTTCGTCTGAAAAAAGAAAGCCATACACACCTAGTATGGCTTTGGGCTGAGTAAAATATGGGGTTATTTTTATTTTGGGGTGAACTATTCTTTTAACATCTATGGAACCTTATATAACACTCTTCACACTCTTCTTTTTAGAACTGTTCACTCAAACCCAAAAGTGTTTTTCTGTGCCACTGCTTATCCATGTAACTAGGTAAGGCACATTTGAAAATGATGATGTAGACTGCAGTTTTGACTATTATCTTATTTCTCAGACTATACCGTGTCTTATGACAGATGGGTTTGGCTCAAACATGCTCAGATTCAGAGAAAACTGATATAAAATCAATCATAATCAAACAAAAAAAACATTTTTCTCTCTCCTCCATTGGGTTTACCAAGCTAGAAAAATAATGGCTCAAAGGTTTGTTTCTATTAAAGTCTATTCAAATATTCAAAGCCAAATCCAAAAAGAAAAAAACAACAACAATAAATACATAAATTAGCACGATTGTAACATGTTCAAACCTTTCAAGTATTTGTTTTTCTTTTTTTCTAGTTTCTGTTCTCCTTGAAAGTAGAATGCTGCAGTGAACCAACAAAATCAAAGCCAATCAGATCAAATGCAATGTTTAAAATACAGCTGCGTCATTTTAAACCATTATATTTTACAGTAGGCGGGGCTTTTCAGCACAGCGCAACAGAAATAGAAAGCAAGCGGCCTATAAAACTTGTCTGATTAGAGCAAAAACTACATCAGCATGCAAGAGATTTATCACTTGTCACTTTACAGCATCACACCCGGTTACAAGATGCTCAAAAAAGACTTGAGCAAAGAATGTGAAGCAAATGTGCACAACTACCAAACAAGGCAACAGTTTGAAAGCACAGCTAGTCGTAGAGATCTGTGTTAGTAGTCGAGATAGTGATCCCCTGGTTGTGTTGTGAGGATGTTGCCATGCTGACACCGATGCACAGATAAGCCAAACACTGTTATCATCCGTAGCTCCTAGCTCAGCCCTTACTGATCTATTTCACTTTACCAGGCGTAAACACCCTGGAGGCAAATTGACCTGAAAAAAGCAAACTCCTTTCATCTCTCCTCAGTTTTCTGCACAGGCTGCAGGGCGCATTAAGTCCAGGCTGTGCTTTTCTGCACTATTTTGCCGCAGTTGCGGTGCCCCAAGTTTGAATTGTTATGATTGGAACCTTAGTGGGTGATATTTCAAATGCATTTGTCTGCTTGCTGTGATCATTATGGTGTTTGCTAAGGCAAGACTTTGAGCACTGAACCTTCAAACTTGGGCAAACTATTTGTGCAACAGACATGAATGACACCACAGATCATATCCATACAGTAATGTAAGGTTTGTGCAGATGCCCTAAAGTAACAATATTGGTGATTACCAAAATCAGTGTTTATGTTTCTGTAACGGTTATTCCATCATATAGCTGTGTGCTGTTTAGTAACAGTAGTGTTTTTAATGCTAAAATATAATAACTGCTGCTATCCATAAATGTTGGATTTTACTGTTTTACAAGAAATGCAGAAGACTAAAAGAGCACTTCATTAATGTTTTATTCAGATACCCAATTACAGTCAATAAAAACCATAAAAGGCCATAAAATTTTATTTTTTTTTATTTTGTTTTTTGGTATTATGTATGAATAATTGAGATGTTATTTGCGCAACAATATTTTAGAGTAAATATGACAATACCATTTATAGTCTAGGACAGATTCCCAAAATATTTGTTTTTTGTTTATTATGACAGGTGATCTAATAAATTTGTAATAAAATGTGTCTAATAAACACCCTCAGATTTTTAAATAGTTGTATCTCAGCCAAATATTGTCCTTTATTAATAGCTTTCAGATGATGTATACATCTCGATTTAAAAAAAAATATACCATTATGACTGGTTTGGTGGTCCATGGTCACATATTCAATTATAAAATCAGTAAAAAGCAACTGTAGTCTGATTATAATATTACTGACACTCAATGCAAGGAAGCATGGTGGAAATTATTTGTTGAACGACTCTCAGTGTGATCAATGATAGGACAGAATGAGTGTAAAGAGGGCAGAAAGGATAGAAATGAGGATAAAGAGATAAAGAGCGCAAAAGCCATATGATGGACAGTGAGACAGTGAGGGAGGACGAGGGGAACAGTGAGAGGAAGGGATAAACAAATGGCCGTGTGAAAATACCCTCCTTCTTCTGCTGGAATATGGCATGGAGGCAGCAGGCAGGCTTAGAGTCCCAACACTTGAATTCAATCAGCCTGCGCGCTGAATCCCTTCCAGAGAGGGATGTGAGAGGCACAACCATCTGTCTCTGCTCTGATGTTTCTGCCGTCCACGCTGTAAGCCAGCAATTACAAGGCAAAGCGGCAAGCTGGCCTGGGCCGACATAGGAACATGGACAAGCCGCCCCCACCCTCCTTCTCTCATTCCTTTAACAGCCCTCTCAACCATTCCATAAAACACACTTGGAGTTAGGAAATCCCGGTAAGAACTTTTCTCTTTGACTCAGTCTGGCATCTCTATCATTCAGATGGTGTATATGCCAAGCTTTAAAAAAAAAAAGCAAAGTTATTCACTGCTGTTCAAAAGTCTTGTCTAAACATTTCATGCATCTCTTATGCTCACCAAAGCTGCATTCAAATAATCATAAAAACATTAAACACAGTAAAATTGCGAAATATTGTTTTCCCTTTTGCATCAATAATAAAAAACTTAATAATAAATAAATAAAACACACAAAAATGTCCACGTCAAAGAAAATTGTCCTAAAAATGTCAAGCTTGGGAGCACAGAGACAGTTTGGTCTCATTGCAAAGAAGATGTGAAAAGTTTAAAAAGTGAAACAAACAAAAAAAAGTTACAGAGGTTTACATTTATGAAAATGACTAATATTTTATATAAAATACATATATTGCGAAACATGTTGAACAATAAACATGCTAGATAAATTTAAAATTGTTTCAAATTTAAGGCTGATATCTTAAAAATTGGCTTTCAGTAAGATTTTGTTTGGGCATTTTCCCCATTAGATGCCAACAAAACTCTGCTGGTGCACACAGTGGATAAATTAGTGTTTACAGTAGAGTTTTTCCTCTCTGAAATGTTAGTACACACAAACACACGTGTGCATTTTTTTAATGACACGCATACAAACCACACTCTAAGATCCATACCAATACACCAACGCAACTAAAGCTGCATTATTTAGCCAATTGGCTCTATAATATGCAGAAGCAGAAAACAGGACTAAAGCGAGTGTTTGCTTTATAGGCCAAACCCGAAAGAATGGCACCATCTGGTAAAAAAAGGGAAAAATTTAAATTTGAAGTAAAAAGTTGCATAATTTTACATGTTAAAAATTGCTAAATTGATTTAATCTGGACAATTTTGTCCAAAAGGCCCTGAGAAGAACAATTTTGTTGTACCTATAGTGCAAAATAGATTTATTAAAGGAAATGAGGGTGAAATAATAAAATTCCAATAAAAACGTGGCAAAATGTATGCAGCTGGCAAAATTATGAAAAATGGACAAAAATGTCAAAAATGATGCACAAGGGTTAATATCCATTTTCTATATGAATACGCATCCTAGATAATGTAATTTATTCCTGTAATGTGAAGCTGAATTCGGAGCATCATTATCCCAGTCTTCACTGTCACAAAAAACAGCATTTATTTGAAAGAAAAATCCCTTTGTCACCAAGATATTTAATGTCATTTTTGCTAAATGTAATGTCTCATTGCTTACGAAAATATAAATTTATTACAAAAATACGAATAATAAATAACAATAAACATGCTTAAAACTTTTGCCAAACTTTGTGTACAATAATATAACATTTTAACCTGCATCATTTTAGGATGCAATTACAATCAATATGTAGGGTTGTTTTCATGAATTTTTCAAAGGCAACCATCAAGCATTAATGGTTGTTTAAGGCATAAATCAATAAAAAAGGTTAGTGAGGTTTAAGCTTGAAACAAGAGAACAATTTATCAAATAGGTAGGAAAACAAATAGGTTACTATTAGAACAAGCCCTTACAAAAATCGCATGATTTTGCGTGTTATGTAAATATATATTGTGACTGAAAAACAAAACAATGCCAAACTCTGCTGTGGATTGAAGTATGAAAGCAATCTTGCAGACCTCATGGAAGTGAACCGCTGCTGATCACATACAATTTGCATCTTTGTACGCTCCCAGTCACACTTATTATAGTATAATGCATTTCTCATAGCTCTTCGTCTCCAAATAAATTACCTTCTGAGAGCAGCTCATATTCTTCACATCTCATGCAATGCATCTCCAAATGTTGTTCTGTGCAAACTTCTGCTAGCAAATCCACAGGGACAAATACTTGAATAACAGAGTGAAAATGGCGGCTTCTTCTCCTGAGTCGTGACCTAGCTACTTTGGTAAACAGCTGTTGCTAGTACTCGCGTGGTACTCATGTTGATGATGCAAAGGACTGTGGTTTGCATGCAAAAGTACGATGTGAAAAGAATCCTGCGGGGACAAAGAGAGGACCAGAGCTCTGTTTCAGACCAAAACAAGTGCAAAAAAACTGTAACTTGAGTAGCTGTGTTGCTTTACTTTCTCCTCGTTTAGAGCACAGCCTCATCTCATGGGATCGTTTTCGTCTTTGAGACGGGACGTGATTCTGACTAAACCCCAAGAAAACAAGGACAGACATTCTCACTTTTGTAATAAGGGCACTTCTGAGAGGCTCTGTCGAGGCTGAGCGTGTGAATGCCTCTGCGCCAAAAAAGGCATATGCATTATTTACTACCTGCCTGTGTTCCTCTGCTCTTTACTGCTCAGACAAAGCTCAAGGCCTACGTTAGAAAATTGAGTTTGATGAGAAAGAGACGAGGCTTGAGTCAGGCCTCTTCTGAGCCCGTTTCTTCCTAAACTTTTGATGGAAGTTAGTCCACTATTCCACCATCTTGCTCGTTCTACTGGCCAGCTATTTCGAGTCAAGTACAGTTCCTGTGGCTAAAAGAACTAAATCTTTCAAAACGCTTTGCCAAGTTGTGTACTTCATATCACACATTACAAAAATGTCCTATATGTAGCTTGAGGTAATTTCCATAAAAATAGTACAAGGAGGCCCCAGCATTTTTGTTGTGAGAAGTATTAGAACTCATGAAAAAATCATAGCTTTTCTAAATAATAAAAAAGTCAAATAAAATGAAATAAATACAACAACAGCTTAAAGTATCCCAACTGAAATCTGTCAAGATCAATCATTCAAGACTTAAAGATAAAGATAAATTATGGGCAGTAATTAGTACAGCAATATTTTCAATAAAGCTGCTTTGAAACAATGCACACTTAGTAAAGTCATATATAAATAAGTTATTTTCTAGGACAATTACAAGAACTTTAGCAGGTAAGTCAGTTTATCATTCATTTATGGAAAACACAACTACTAAGCAAAGTTCTGGTCTCCAGCTGATCTGGCTCCTACTAAACGATGTCTTAAATAAGATTTTATTTAAGAATTTATTTGTTTGCAATTTGTTCATAAACCTTCTTTTAGGAAACAATGTTAGGTCTTTTTGTGCCAATTTGTGGAAAGTGCCTTAAATCAGATTATGAACTGATTACAATTCACAATCAAATGAAGTTTGACCAATCTCAAGAGCAAGAAGAACAACTGTAACTGGTTTATTTTATTATTTTTTATTTTTTTATACATGGATGTAATAAAATGAAGCATGAAAAAGAATATGTCGTCTGAATGAGTTTGATTTATACTGTACATTGACGGTTCTTGTTGATGATGCAATGACGCAGTTCACATTAAAACAGTTTCCTCTGCATAATGTTTAATATCAGAGACAAGAACACTGATCATTTGTCAATTTCAAATGACATTTTGATATTTTTTCGGCAATGTGAGTGAGTTAAAATTGTATTTTGATAAATTGCTCATTTGGTTAATGATTTAATGCACTAGCACTGCTGTAGTTCACATAATAACACTCTTCAGAAGAAGAATGTTATTTTTTAGCGACAAGAAAACTAATTCCAAGTTAATAAAAGCATGATAGAAAGTACAGAGAGTAGAGACATGCAGTGGCAAAGCTGGTGAAGTAATCGGGGCGAGGACTTTTTTGTTGTTGTTTTTTTTTTTTGTACTTTTTTTGACCGGTCCCCAGTTGTTGCCTAACAATGAAGCAATGAATTAAACACAGACTAGAAGTGATTAATTTTCAATGAGAGCGATGGGGTGTTGGCGACGTGACAAAGTTTAAAGTGTAACTTTATGTAAATGAGAGCAGCTTGTCTCACATGATTCGTCTCCTGTGAGTCAAAGTGCAGGGAAGATGTTAATGTTACTGTAATCAACTTTACTGTTTCATATGATTTGTCTCTGCCATGCAGGTATATAATTAAAACAAATCATTGTCATTCTGGACAGACTGCATTGATAACCATTCATCTTAATCATAATATGATACATTAAACACAGCTACAATTTAACTACAAGCACTTTCCCCAGTAGAATTTTAAAAAGACTTTAATACAGCTTCAAACTTTTTTTTTAACAGACGATAGATAGCCCTTCATGATGTTGATATAAAAAAAAAGATTTTTTTTTCTTTCTCTTTGTTATTTTTTTCATTATGAGACTGTTAGACTACTTTTTAACTTAATATTGTTATGATCTTGCGGTTAGTCTGTTAAACTTTACTTTAAAGTCTTACTTTAATGTTTAAAAATTGGCTCCATTCACTTCCATTTTAAGTGTTTTATATCTCAGATTTTTGTTTTTGCTTTTATACCTCAGATATATGAAAACAGTTGTTGAAGTAATGGTTTGCTGTGCACTGAGCTGAACTTGCATTGAACCTGGACTATTCCTATTATTTTTAGCATTAACAAAACTGATTTCTTGCTAAATAATAACATATTTTCATTGGCGATGCATCTCATCACTGCAGTTACCTTGCAAGTCCCCCCATTAATTTCTCTACGAGTGGCCCATCTCCTCTTTAAAGAGTTGCTGATCTCTCTGCACTCTTCTCCACATCTGTCTCTTGAATCTCCAGCTCCCTCTCTAAACAATCTCAGCTTGCACTTGTTTCTCAATCTAGTGCCCTTCTCCCAAGAAAATTTCCTCCTCCCCTTCTCTCTTTGTCTCTCTTTTTCCCTGATGAAGTGGTCGTCCTCTATCAGTCCTCTCAATGGATCACTCACCCTTTTCTCTTAAAGGTCATATCTGCGGCGCGGAAAGCTGATAAGCTGTGTGTTTATCTCAGCTGTGACAGTGAAACAGAGGTGGAGGCAGATGTGCTCTCTGATAGGACCATGCGGTGAGGAATGAGCACGATAGGGGGGGACCGCGTTACGGGGTGGCCATCAGATAAGCACCACAATACGCTGGCACGACAGATCGGTTTGGGATATAAGCATTTGGGAACCATACTGGCATGCTTGACTATCTGCACGCAGTCTGTATAGCATTTACAAAGCAAGCTGTGAAAAAAAAAAGAAAGAAAGAAAGTCAGCCGGAAATTAGATGCAATGGTTGGCGCATGAGCTGTGGTGCTTATGTAGGTTCTGCAGGTTCAAGTTTGAATCTGATCCAATTGCTTCTTCGGCATGCACTGCTGTTCAAATTAAGGCTTAGATTACTCAGCAAACATGCATTTAATTGTTTAAAATTAACTTATTTTGATGCACATTTTGCAATATTGCATTAAAAATGCTGGATGGAAATGCCAAGGTGTGCATAAATTCTAAAAATGCATATAAAAACATGCACAAATAAGAAAAAAAATGCATAAACTACAATATACAGTAAACACTTTTACCAAATAAATTATACCACACGCATAAAAAAATTAATGTGACTTTGCCCGATTGTACTGGATAACTAAACAGGGGAAAGGAAGGGATGGGATGGGATGGGGTGGAACGGGACTTGTTTGCCAAGGGAGCAGTTGGGAATGCCTTGCTCAAGGGTTTCACCACAGCCATGGTATCGAAGAGAGCACTGCTTATTCACTACCCCCAACAATAATCTCTACCGATCATGACGCTTGAACCTGTGACCTTCGGGTTACAGGTATGACTCTCTATCCATTAGGCCATGACTCCCCCTAAAAATAAGAGAGCAAGCCAGCCAGGAGCTATTGACAATGAGTTTTGTATTCATCACAGAATAAACAGAAAAGCAGTGAGCAATGTCAAGGTGCAACATGCTTGCAGTCCAGTTCTGATTCAGTGCTCACCTCACATTGTCTGGCTGCACAAGACTTCTGCTCTCCGCGGCTCACTGTGGACAATCATTTTGCTCTCAGCTGTACTCGCAAGTTAAACATGGTTTTAAATCCAAAAACAGGATTTTGTCAGGCAACAGCAGCAATTTCAGTTCATCTGAGAACAAAGCTGAACATGTCAATGTCTTATTAATATTCATTGCTAATTGAGTATTTACTCAACAAGGCGAGTGAATTAGCCTGCTAGCACTTCCATGGCTTTCTCACCTCTGAATTCTGCATTATTCACAGAGCAAAGCATTTGCCAGAAAAACAATGTTAAATTGCACTTAAAAAATGTACCACGGTAACTATAGTTTTTGACAAAAGGAAATAATTTACAGCAGTTATTATTGGTTAGATAAAACCTTAAAGTGCCCCTATTATGCCTTTTCAAATATGATCTTTCATGCAGTGTGTCATCTGCAAAGTTGTGACGCCGACAGCGCACAATAAATTAAGTTATTGTCTATCAAAAAAAAGAGTCGGCTCACATTCGCCTAAACGAGTCGTCAGCAATTCGAATCTTTTTCTGCTACGGCCACACGTCACAAAGTAACATATTTGCATAATGTCCACCCACGTTTTACGTCGCGTATGGCAATGGGCGTTTAGTTTTCTGACACACCTGTTTTAAGAGACTCATAAAGCAATATTACCAACCTTCAAAATGGCATGATAGGGGCACTTTAACAAATTAATATTAGAGGGCCAGTCTCACAAAAACATAAACTACATGAAAAACCAAAATAAAATAAGAAATATGTTATTCATAATGAAAGGAAAGAAAGAAATCTGCATTTAAAATAAAATCATTCTTTATTTCAATTAAAGTTCAGTTAAATTAATTTAGTTTTCTGCACTTTCTTTTACAGTTGTGCCAAACACCACAGTGCATCATAATACAAATAAGTCTAGTAACAATGGCTTTTTTCTGTCGAAGTATCGTTATCATGGTCATCATCCAAATACAACAAGCAACTGTTTACCTGCAAATTGCTAATAAGACTGAGGGCATGCAGACAGTACAATTCTTACTCTGTCAGGAAAGGTTTGTTCCTTATCTCGCCTTGTCATCCTTCCATGTGTTTATGCAGTACCTGTTTTGGTAATGACCCACATGACTGAGGTTTTCTGCCCTAATGTCTTGCTAATGAGTAGCTCAGCCCAGGAGAACAACAATCTGCCATGTATAATCCAGCATCTCCAAGTTGTTTCCTCTCTTGGGAAAGGTGTAAGCTCTAAGGTACAGTGCTGTACATTAAAACTTCTTTTCGCTAGCTAATTCTAATGAACCTGCCGCATCATGGAATTAAACCCACATGCAAATAAGCACTAAAAAGACAGACACGGCCCACTTTTGCAGCTCACATTAGCATGCGCTGCTCCGCTGAGTGCTGTTAGGTGTAGTGTAGCTACTAATATCAATGAGCATCAGTGGAAAGTGCAGGCTTGGTTTGATTTATGCTAACTAATATGGACGCTTGTTCGACCCTGAATTTAATAGTGGAAAGTCAATTTGCAACACAGTCCTGACTTACACAACAGATATGTACCGTATTACAGCTCGATGACAAAGAGAAATCTGTGTACTGGGGCTTTGGAGGAATCCACAGAGCAATATTCTGATATGAAGAACATATAACATTTAATCTCCAAAGAAGCATAAAGCCAACTCAAAAACTACTGGAGCTTAATGGTCAACCAGCTACATGCTGCAATATGTTGCAAAAACAAGCTTAAGCACAAGTTTTTTGCCAATCCAAGATGGTCTAGCAGCTTTCAACAGAAATCTAGAAACCATTTACCATGTTACAAAAGATCTTAACCCTATGAAGCTTACTCTATCATATTTAATACACACATTTTTAAGACATGCCTCGTAATTACCAACATGATCAAAATATTGCTGAAAAACCTGCTAGACACAATCTAGCACATGCCTTCTGTTGTGCGATTGATAGTTTACTCTTTTTAGCAAATAAAAGTCCTGGTTCATCTGCCATTTTGCTGTGGAACAAATTGCTATTAATAAAGCTAATGTCAGAATAACTTTTAGATTAAATATTTCAAGAACACTTATTGGACTAAAACAACTTAGGTTACCTTAATTACACATGGACATAATTTTCTAAAAGTCATGTTTCAAAGTCTGCGTGAATCAGAACTTTGGGACAGATTTTACTTCTGTATCTTGACATCAAAGAGAAAACTTAGGAAAATAGTGGGCGTGGCTTGGTTTTTCTACCGTGAATTTATTGGATGTAGTAAAGAAGGTGTTTCATTCAGAAATGTGCTCTAA
Organism: Enteromius unitaeniatus; assembly: GCA_032359435.1. NCBI lineage: Eukaryota > Metazoa > Chordata > Actinopteri > Cypriniformes > Cyprinidae > Enteromius > Enteromius unitaeniatus. The sequence continues at coordinate 821,019 of JAUMHI010000073.1, forward strand.
CAAAATAAATTAATTGTTTCTTATAAAATGGTTAGTTCCGGTTCTTGATTCTGATTGGTCAACAGCTGTTTTTTTTTTTTTAATTAACAATAAATCACTGTAAATTGCTGGTTGCAAATATCCTACTGTAAATCAGACTTTTGAGAAGTTTTAATTTGTCAATTTCTCAGTCATCTATTATGTTTAGACCCACCAAAAAAAAAAAACTGTAAAAGATAAATAAAAGTCTGCAATTGCACCATATTGCATATTTTATCTTTAGCCTCAGAATAAAACTGATGTGTGCTTATTTCTTCATTGACTATTAGCTCCAGAAACACTGTATTTGTATACATATAGACACACACACACACACACACATATATACGTATAAATTGTTCATTGTAAATTGTACATATTTCATAAGCATTATTGAACTAGAATAAAACATTCTGGACTGGGGATTTAATTGCACAGCAGCTAACTCAGGAGTTGTTTAGATTCATTTTTCATATATATTTATATAAAAATATATATATATTTTTTTTTTTTTAGCCAACCTGTATGTTTTCTCTTTTACACTGTTTATATTGAATGTCAGTATACAGTACTGTTAAAAGGATGGTTTATCTAAAAATGAACTCATCCTTGTGTTGTTCGAAACCCTTTCTTCCGTCCATTATACACAATATGTGAACTTTTAAAGAATATGCCGTCTGCTCTCATCAATATAATGACAGTAAATCAGGCTGTCGAGCTCCAACAATGTGCTTTAAAACAAAACAATAACACAATACAACACCAATTTAAAATGTATTCAGTTTCCTTTCCGTCATTCAGACCTGCTAGAAACCAAGCCACATATAAAGACAAGGAATCTAGTTTAAATATTGCATACTGTTATTCATAGGCAATTGCATTCAGTGATTAGTGGAAAGGTTAGTTATTTGTTTTGTTATTTTGAATTGAGAGCAGTTCCCCAAATCTTCTGAGCCATTAAAATGTAGTCAAGCCTCCCAGTGCCTCTAATATGGGCGACTCCTGTGATTCAGTTTAATGAACCCGCGTTCAGTGCTGCAGAACACTCTGGGTGATTTAATTAGGTATATTTGCTTCAAAGTTTACATTTCTCTGAACTTAAATAGTGCAATCACACCCAGCCAGGCCAGACTAACCATCTTTGCCAGAACATCCCAATCACAACGCATTTAATTATGCTGCAATTTCCAAAACAAAACAGACTACTCTGTGGGGTGAAAAAGAATATATTTGTCCTAAGGTTAAGTAAGGACTCTCATGCTCACCAAGGTTGAATTTATTTAATGTAACAGGTTATATTGTAAAATATTATTACAATATAAAAGAAACAATTTCTGTATTGTAAAATGGGTCCCACTTTATATTAAGTGTCCCTAATACCTGTGTACTTACATAATAACTAGATGTATATCTAGTATGTAATCACAGTGTAAGTACACATTGCTACATAGTATCTACAGCTGTAACATTTCTGTAACTACACACATGTAACAACCCTCAGAATGGAACACTTTTTTCAGTTCACTAAGTAGTCACGTAACAGGAATTACACAGCTACATTTTGTAACAGCAGTATGTATAAGAGTAACTGGAACAGGGGTGATCAGGGGGTG
>JAUMHI010000073.1:822749-840973 GCA_032359435.1 Enteromius unitaeniatus
CTAAATCCATAGCAATTGTCTATTTAATATAAAGTGTAACACTTTATTTACCAAAAATTGCTGTTAGTCCTGTTACATATTTGTACTTTCATTACCAAAAAGTGTGGTTACCAATGTCCTGTTACACATTTGTACTTACACACACCATTCTGAGGGTTGTTACATGTGTGAAGTAACAGAAATACTACAACTGTAGATACTATGTACTGGTGTGTACTTACACTGTGGTTACATACTACATACACATCTAGTTACTATGGAAGTACAGGTATTAGGGACAATTAATATAAAGTGGGACTGTAAAATGTAATTTAATCTTGTAAAGCAAAGCTGAGTTTGGCGAATCATTACTCCAGTCTTAATGATCCTTCAGAAAATCATTCTAATATGCTGATTTGCTGCTCGAAATACATTGATTCTTAGTAATGTTGAAAACGATTGTCCTCCTTAATATTTGTTTGATTTTTATTTATGTTTTTTTTTCCTTCAGGATTCTTTGAATAATATACAGTTGAAAATAACAGAATTTATTTAATCATTACTTTATTGTGACTTTGGTCAACAATGTGTCCTTGCAAGTGCGCATACACACACATCTGCTCAAAATAATGGCAATACAAGATCTTAATATTTTTACAAGGTAACAGTTGCAAGAAATCAATAAGGTACTGTAGGCCATGTCATATTTAGAATTTTTTTTTTGAAAGGTTACACACTTGACTGCCCAATAGAATCTTTAAAATTTATATACAGCACAACCGTACCATTCTTACCATTGTTTATTTAAATTCCCAAAGCCCAAAGTCAGAATTTTCTAACGAGCAAAGCAGTAACGAATGAGAGAAGAAATTGACTTTGACCTTTTTGAACCATTTGTGCTCTCCATCCTCACACCCGAGCACCTCTGTGGTACAAAAACATTTGAATGCCTCAAACACAAAAAATCAGGGGTCATAGGTGAGATGCACAGGCACAAGAGGAGTTCAGTGGTGAAGTGTATATTTTCTGTGTGCATTATTTGTAAGTTTAATATAAGTCAACTAATTGGTAGGAGTCTCGGCTTGACGAACTGCAACACTGACTCAACCAATGAGTTTGGGGTGGGACTTATTCATCAGGCCTACAGCAAAAGTGCTTGGGAAACTTGTTTAAAAACAATTATCGGTTACACTTTATTTTGATATTCCACTTTAGACATTCTACTAACTATACATGTCAACTAATTCTCCTTCATTCGCAACTACATGTCTACTAACTCTCAGAGTAGTAGGTTTAGAATAAGAATTAGTAGAATAAGTTGACACATACTTGTACAGTTTCTGATAGTCAGTATGTTGCTTGATGTGAACCCATCAAAGTGTTTGAAGATGTTAACCAGACAGTCTACTAATACTCTAATGACTGCTGGTTGACATGTAGTAGCAAAGTTACTTACTTTTTGTAGAATGTCTAAATCGGACTTTCAAATAAAGTGTTAACAAATTACTTCGCATATCTATTTGAGGACACAAGTTGCACAGAAATGACACGTTTCACATTTAAACAGAATGTGCAGTCGACGAGGTCTGTTAGAGTATTGGTCAGAGCCCTGAGCTGACATGACATATCCAAGATTAATGCAAATGAAATCAGGCAGTGCAAACGCAGACCTCTCACTCAGGCTTCAACCGTCATGCATCTATAATGCAGCAGGAGGGAAATCCAAGTGACTTCTCTCAGAGCACTAGAGTTACACACAAACTGCAGAGATAGACCCCTACTGAGAACACCAAGAAGACCTGAAGAAGCAGAACGCAGAATAGGGTTGTGAAAGTGAATCTATCACAGGTAAAGCCACAAATTAAACGCGAAGCAGAGGGCAAGACAGCCGGCGTGTGAGAGATGTTCTGTAAGTGGCTTCTCCATTTCTTTCTGCTGCCGTCCTAATGGTAAGCATGAAGCTCAAGTTTGCCCCCTAGTGTTCACGCTATTCCCCAGAGGACTTCAGTTCAAACACAAATGACCCCCTTCCCCCGCAACGCAATATCCTGCAGATAACTTTCCCTCCACTCAACACGCCTGATCATATGATTTTGTGCCTATGAATTATGTAACACCTTTGAGTTGGTGAGTTAGTGGTTTAATATGCAGTCACTCTATCCCTTTACATCACCCCTTTGCTGAATCTAAGGTACTTAATGCGAAACGTTGCTTGAGGAAAACTGCCTTTCGTGTCTCATGACACATGGTAGAGGGTTAATATGCAAAGAGTGACAGATTCAAACCAGTTCAGATTATGTATGATTCTTATAATGTTTGACTTAACATCTCTTCCTACTTTTACCGTTCATCACCCTAACCACTCTGCGCCTCATAATACTAACAACACAAAAATAAATAAACAAGAAAAACTATTTATAACATCAAACTGTGATTTTGTTGTCTATTGATAATACATGTAGAAATGAACCAAGATGAATAAACGTGGTAAGTATTGCACAATTTGAGTATATGCATTAACTTTTTCTCACATTTATAATTTTATTGTTAAATGTGACCAAAATGTCATATTGCTTAAACAGCATCAGACTTGAAACTTGTTGTTGCATGCATGCACATTAAAGGTGCAGTGTGGGTAATATTTCTCTGAGTTGTAGCAGTACTGCTGTGTTGAGCAGCAGGAGCTGGAAGTGGTTAGGAACTCCAGTGAATCTGTAGCAAGATAGACTAGAGCTCATTAGCAGGCCCACACAGAATCTACCATCACAGAACTCTGCAGATTTCCATCAATTATCTATATTTGCTGATTGTCTGAATACTTGATTTTGATTAGCTGGAATGTGTGCAGTAAAACCGTTAAATGCATAGGTAGTTCTTGTCAGTTTAATCATTTTTTTTTTCTGCATTAACACATTTCTTTCACTAAAGTGTAAACACACACACAGAAACATTCAGAAGCACAGAAGCAATAGCTTTCGCAATGCATCCATAATATTTCAACGAGTGGGTAAAATCACTGTTTTTGAAGTAATTACACTTACAGCTTCATTATTAAGAGACGCTGCACAGATGCAAACACCTCTCAAAATGCTAATCATGGCTTTCATAAATGCTTTTATGAATGCTATTACTGTAACTGATGAAAGTAATTGGTCAAATATTGCATTATCAACCAAATTACCATTGGCTGACAAAATAACAATAATATATAAGAGGGAATAGTGAAAATAATCTGTCTAGTATTTTTCCATGCAGTGTGACTTTCCATTTATATTCAACAACAGAAGATAACCGATAGCACATCCCTGTGCAGACCTTCACATATTTAAGATGTGCTCTGTACATATCTTGACGCAATTAGATGCAGTGTGAAAATCACACCCATTACACGTCTGACACATTCTGCAGTGTGAGCTGAAGCGTATGGATTGCATCTGGACTTCCTCTGCTATTCTATTGGCAAGATGGTGTCAAGGGAAGCAAAATGGTCTGCAGTGGATGACGGACCCATTTTTGACTCGCCTGTCTTGCTTATTAATGACTTTTCCTTACATACATATTCGCAATGCCTGTGAGTGTCAGATTCAGAGTCTAACTCTCAGACCAATTCACTAACCACCTGATACGTCTTGCACATAAAAACGGCAAGAACTGGTCGAGAATCGATAGTTCCTATCTGACTGGTTGGTGCGATACAACGTCTGGGTGAACCAATTCACCTAGAAAAATGAAGTAATTCCTACAGTACTGTGCTGGAGGAAAAACTAATCACTGGGTTTTGTTATAGTTTACCAGGTTAGTGGCATCAAGCATTTGAAAAGAATTTTGTTTAAGAAACTTAGCTGCAAGTATCTAGACATCCTTGTGAAAACCTGTATATGAATTATGTCTGTGAAATAATACAATGTACCATTTTAAAGTTTGTAGCTGGTCAGATTTTGTAATGTTTTTGAAATAAGTCTTTTATGCTCACCAATGCAGCATTTATTTAATAATAAAAAAAAACTTTAAACAGTAATACTGTGAAATATTATAGCAATTTAAAATAACTAATTTCTATCTGAATATATGGTAACACTATTTTAAGGACCAGTTCTCATGACTCGCTAACATGCATATTACTAGCATTTAGATATTTATTCACATATTAATGCATTATGCTGCATGATATATGAATATATTTTAAAATAGAATTTATTCCTGTTATGTCAGGTCGTCCGTGGTCTTAAGCCAGTCTTCAGTGTCACATGATCATTCAGAAATCATTCTAATATGCTGATTTGGTTTTAAAGAAAATATTTTAATAATACATAATACATAAATAAATCATTTAAATATTTATTTGAAAAAAAAAAACATGATTCATATTTTCATGATAAAAATGTATAAGTATCTTTACTGTAAATTGTAATCAATTGAATGCACTGTTGGTAAATAAAAGTAATGATTTTATTTTACATTTTAAGTTATTAAATTATAATAATAATAACAACAATAGAAAACACTGAACCCAAAAGTTTTGAATGATACTTAAAGAATAATATATTACCTACACGCAGACTAACCATGCTTTCCATTAAGCATTTTTTTTCATGTTTTTCCATGAAATAACAGCCTGTTAGTCTGACATTGATTATTTTTAGATGAACCCACCCCTAAATACTGCATAATACCATTCTATAACGGGTCACATGTCAGTCAGGCAGTCTTTTCATGTCTAAACCTATGTTTCCCAGTCAACCGACATGCTATGAGCATCGTGGAAAGTCAGAACTATGTCTTTGTGAGACTCAACTAGCTTTTACTCATCAAAAGACTAATAAAGCAATCCTCACGGAAGCGGCAGTCTCATTCCAGCTACGCTAATTATAAAGATGAATCCATATCTATCACGGAGGCTTAACTGAGTCATGCCCTGAGTTACAGTTAAAAAAACAAAAGCTTTAAAGCCCACTAATGCCCGTCGCGCATGCTTTAGGACCAGTCTCTGTGCTGGAGGCATCTAACTAATGACTGGTGTCGTTTTCAGCAAGAAGGGCCACGACAAGCGCATCTACTCCAAGCAGGGCTGACTTTCCTGGCACATTCATCATTATACCCTGCCTCTGGCTTTGATCTAGAGCTAATAAACACCTTGCTTTATGGTTTATTCATTGGAGCGAGGCCTCACGTTTCAGGACAACTTCTGGGTCAGTGGTTCGGTCGGAGAACGGGGCCGGTGTTGCGTGTCAGTTGTTTTGTATGTGCTTAAAGACCCGTATCAACCTTAATCTCACCTGCCAATAAACAAACATGTAAACTAGACTCGTCTACATCAAAAAGGCCTTTCTTGACCTGACAAAGTGGTGCCAATAGATGCAAAATACCATGTGATCAATAATCACATTTCCTGGAAGAAGTCAGCTGTGAGCAAGACAATGGCTTCTTTTGCAAACTTACACAAGGATTTACAATTCATTTTACCCCTAATATGAGGTTTCATGCACTGGAATGAAGCAAAAACTGGCCGGACTGAGTTTTACCAGGCAGTTTCACTCTTGGAGCTGTCAAAATCTTGGTAATAGGGAGATGAATGTGGCTAGCTGTTAATTTCCTTTGTGAATGCTTGTATCCTAATATAATAAAGGAATCCAAAAGATATCCCTCAAATGCAAAGAAAATGAGTTCTATTATAAGCCGTTATAAATTTCTGAAGACATATATTGGGAGGATGAGCACTTGTTTTCAATAATGTGGTTCTGAGCGCTTCAGTGGAGTCGTATATCACCTAGCAAACGTTCTCAGTCAATAATTCATAATTTCTTTGTGAATCAGTTTAGAAAAGCTCAATCCGTTCTATGAATATGAATGTCCCTAGAAAATTCTGCCTGTAATTGTACTTTGAACAGAGGGATGCTGTTGCTTTTTCACTGACAGCTTTATCTGTTCCACTGTTGTTTTTCATAAGTGGAGAAACAGATCTACTGTCCCTACAGAGAGACACTCAGAATCCCACAAACAGCGGAAAAAATTCATAACACGTAATCGTCTCCAAAGTCCTTTCTGAGGAATTACAAACATATATCACATAGTATTACATTGTCATTGTACTTACACAGAAAAGGACCATCTGACAAACATGTACGACAAAAACTTGATTTGCTTTTATGTGTCATTTGGGTTTACAAATCTAAAATAGATTACACAACACTGATGGACTGAAAAAAAAGCCTCTGAATTCGCACTCAGTTTGTGTGAGCAGATTATATTCTGTATATTTGGGTAAAGAACACCTACATTTAACAGCTATGACAAACTAAAACAAAAAGATTTGTGCTCTTGACCCTTAAGTTAGTAGAATTAAATGTTGTTTTGGCTGCTGTATTTGAGTTATAACAGCCAGACAAATCAAGAGCAAAACTCATCACATGATGCTGATTATGCTTGGTCTTTTATTGTTTTACCTAAACCTCTGAAATGAATTCAAGAGTATTTTATCTGTGTTGTTTTATGTCGATTACAGCCTTGTGATTACAGCAAAACACCCTGTTTTTTTTTCCACATTTCTTTTTGGCTGTTCTAATTAGGCACACGCATACATCAAGAATCAGCGTATAAATCTCATCAATGGTAACAAACCATGTATTCAGAAAAACATGTATCAACTCTTAACATACTAATACAAACATCACATTAAAAACAAGAATAACAGAAAATTGTAAGAATAAAAGAAAGACAGTTCTGCTCATAATTTATTCATGTTGCAATGCATGATGGGAGCTTTTGGTAAGTTTTAATTGGTGGCTCTCAAAATGCACTGCAGCATTTGATGGTCACCATTGCTGAGATTCATACACTGATTCTTGAAGTCCTTACAGAAAGACTTTTTTATCAGAAGAGCCTAAAAGAAATCCTTTCAAAATGTATGGTAAACACAGGGTGTTTAGTCTAATCACAAAGCTGTCATAGTCAATAAAGATCATACAACACAGATAATAAAATCTGAGCTCAATGTAGATAAAATATAAAAACAAGCATAATCAGCATCACCTGATGAGTTTTGCTCTTAGTTTGTCTGGCTGTTATAACTCAACTACAGCAGCCAAAACAACATGTAAATCTATTAATATAAGGGTCAAGAGCCCAACTAAAGCACACACTGACCACTTGAACAGTGACACACAAATTGTGATTTTCCCCTTATACACAAAAAATGCTTTCTTCTCTAAATGTAACTGGGTTAAAGCGCCCCTATTATGCCATTTTAAAGGTTACTCAGTTTTAATGGGTAAATAATTGTGTAATGTTTTCAAAAATATTAGGTAGAGTTTACCTTTTTTGTTTTAGTTTGTCATAGCGGTTAAATGTAGGTATTATTTACCCAAATATACAGGATACAATCTACTCACACAAACTGAGTGCAAATTGTTACCTCAATTTTATTGAGTAGATTCTATAGGTTGTTTTTACAGTGCATGTGCAATATATATGTATATTTATGGAAAAGAACAAATCCATGCAAATAAATAGCTGATTATACAACAAAAGCAATTAACTTTTTTTTACATGGGGAAAAAAAAACATTTTAATAGACAAACCGGTCTGTCCAAAACAATCATTTGAATAATAATAAAAAAATATATTTTTTTACAAATAATTGATTACACAAAGTGAAAAAGGCATTTTATATATTTAGAATTTCTGCCTCTCCATAATAATAATAATAATAATAATAATAATAATGTAATTTAATAAATTACTATATAATAATAACACATTAAATGAAAATAATAATAGTACAGGTTATTTCATAGATATATCTATGAAAACGGAATTATATACTTATACTCATGCATATCTTGTTTACTTGCTAACTCCCGCTACAACTTGCCTCAAACAAAAATGAAAGAAAAAAAGTTTTCCACCTATGTACTTGCCACCCTTCAGACGCTCGCTGTTCTGAAACAATCAAATTGTCCAAGTTGGTCTTTTCTGAACTATTTATGTACCGTAGGAGATTCCAATTCACATTCTCTCTGATCATGATGTACAAAGCAAAAAACTGAGGCCTTTTTTCAGGTTTGAGACGCTCTCTCTGATAGCATTAGGGTTAGGGTTAGGTGTGTAATTAGGTATCCTGGGAAATGCTTTCCAAACTTGGCTGTGTTTCATTCTCCTCTACGACGACGTGAGTGATTTTTGATCAGCGGTTATTAATGGGCGCTCAGCCATCGTTCTCCTTCTCTAGCCCTCATCGTCGTCTTGTCATTATGATTCAATAAAGCATAGCAAACAAAGGCTGAGATTTTCTTCATGATACCTAAACCTATTATCTCAGCATCTCTGCCGTGACAAATTGGTTGAGCTGAAAAAAGAAGAGAAAATATTCCTGGGCGGCTAAAATGTGAGCAGCAAATAAAGTACATCTGGCCAACAAGGCTTTAGCAAACTTCACTTTACAATCACTGTTCGAATGTCCGGCGGGATCAAGCAAATCACCATCAACCTCATTTGATCAACTTGAACGGCAAAATCATAGACTATTGAAAGTCTCACAATAGTCTTTTCTTTGATGATTGCGCTACTGCAGAACACTGCTATTGATCTGAAAAAGCCTGAACAGAGTCCATCCTGAAAGAAGCTCTTTAATTAATCTCATACATGAAGGCTCTAGCCGCTTTCACACTAGACTTGTCGTCTGTTTGTACAGGAACTAAATCCAGTTCACAGAATTAACGTGATTACCTGCTCTTTCACAGATTTCAGAAGGCCATTTAGGCTATTAGGTCAAGTTACGATTCATGTCTGAGCGCAACTAAGCTGCCACGGAGCACATCGGAAATGAGAGGAGCCTCATAATCCACAAAACAAATCACATGATTTGTGAAAGTGCAGCCAGGAGATAAACAGACCTGTTTGTTTGCTCTGGTGCAGGTGCATGTGTGCATGCGACAAGGGATTTGCATCATTCTGCTAGATGCTGCTTACAAAGACACCAGGTGGACAAGAGACAGATGGAAAATACAGAGAGTGATGCTTAGGGTTGCAAAAGATCTCAAAATGTCCACAATATATTCACAATGATTTGGCTAGCATAAGATCAAATGAGTCAACATCGCTTTGTGATAATCATGAAAAAGTAACCAGAATTGCAAAAACAGACCTTTTCTTTCTGTCTTTCATATTAAAATGCCTTCTCTACATATAATAATAGTCAAAATAGTAGATCCTCCAATTGTAAAAGAAAGAAAGAAAGAAAGAAGCAAACAAACTCTTTTAAGTCATTCTAGCTCGAGCAAGCATTTGAATATAAAGCTGCTTACGGAAATTGTCAAAAGGCTAAAAATATGGAGATATAATAGTTTTATTGCCCAGGCCTACCTTCTTAGATTCATCTCGCATCCTCTGCCCATTTCTGTGTTTAGATTCTGTGAGGTTTTTAGCTGTCTGTTTTTAACATCAGAGCTTTGGGCCAGAACAAACCCTCTTTAAATGGCTGAGATGCTATCAGAAGCTAAACCCTCCTTATCATCCCCACCTTAAGTGTACAAATCAGCCTCCGAAGATCAGAAGGAAGGAGGTGTGTGTCCAGCCCTGTTCTTTGCATACCTGCCAGAAAAACTACATAATAGGGAGTTCACCCTGACAATGACTTGCAGCAACAAAGCAACTGGCTGTCATTCATTTTCAATGAGTGTTGAAGGAGATTCAAGGTGACATGAGCAACAACAACTGCTGGCGATGTGACAAAGATGAGCTGAATTTAACTTTATGCAAATGTGCTCACCCGATACACCTCCAGTCAACTAGCCATAAATTAAAGCAGGAATACTTGCTAGCAAATGGTAATTGAAACACTGTAAGAGTGAAGATTATTTGTTTCATCATGTATTCACAATGTTACTGTTTTTACTGTATTTAAACAAATAAATGCAGCCTGGCTAGACATTTCTAAGCAAATTGTTTGATGAGACATGCATAAATGAATGAATGATTTTCATAAAACCAAGAAAATGCTTTCTATATCTTGTGTACACGTTATGTTTTAGCTTACTGTCCAGTAAAACTAAATTATTATGGGTGCAACTTAAAAGGACAAGAATTGTATTGGCCATATTGTGTTTTGCACTTGCATTTTAGAAATAAATGTTATTTTGTTTTAATGAAACTGTATCTATGCCATTAATAGTAAATATCTGATTTTTAAATACATTTTGGTAACACTTTAGGACAAGGACCAATTCTCACTATTGACTATTTGATTAATAGCATACATATTAATTAACACATCGGCTGTTTACTCATATTCATAAAGCATTTATTCTACATCTGTAATCCTAAACCCAAGACTTAACAACTACCTTAACTATTAATATGCATAAAATAATATGATATAATTCATGCAGTGTGTAACACAGCTCTAAGTTAATTTTGAAAATTCTGAAAGTATTAAGTTATTGCCTCTAAAAAAAAGAGACTCCATTGACCATTGACATTTTTAAGTTATTTTTTTGAGGTATTTTTAAAATGAATCCTAAGTGTTGTGTCGATGAAGGAAAATTTAAACGCATATAATAAGAAAATGAGAGTGTTTTTTGACCTTGCCTGCATGATGACCTATTGCAAAACCAAAATATGAACCCTTTATAACCCATAATAGGGGCACTTTAAAATAAAATGTGACCTCCATTTTTGTTCCATTTTATACAATAAATAGTTGCGCTACTATCTTGAGCCAAAATTATCTGAGACAAAATCATTTTTGCTTCTTAGAAGCAATGAAATATCCACAAGGCTTGCGGTTGTTTAGTCGTCTATAGAGAAAACAGCAAAACAGACTCTACTTCCCGGGAAGACTCGGGTCATTTAATGTGTGCAGCCGCCTGTTAGAGATGTTATATTGGTTTGCAATAGCCAAAGTACTTTACTTTGTGCAGAGGGAGCAACTCTAGTTCAGTCGATTCCGAGAATCCGAACAAAGTGATAAAGGAGGCCGCTTGTGTTATCAGACGTCACCTGAGCTCTCCTGAAGCAGCGGCACAGAAGAAGATGCTGGTGAAACCCTGAAGTTCATCCTGAAAACACTCTCCCGGTCCAAGCCAAAGCGCTCGTCCTGGAGGACCTTTAGCCACTGGCTTGTTCGACAACAGTGTTACAGAAAAGCATTACTGGGGAAGTTTTCTGCCGGTTGCCATCAGACGATACAGCACTTACTTATCTCCCGGTTGTGCCCGCCCTCAAGTTACTTTGAGCTGTCAACTGGGCCTGGAGTAACATTGCACGTGTCTCTTTTATCTCGCTCTGTGATGTCTTGTGCAAGAAGGAAGACTGAGCTGTGTGTTTTGCATTTGATGTTTCCGCTATTTTGCTCCGGATTTCCCATCAGGGATCCATAATGCACATCCATTTCTTGCAAACTTTTCACACTTTCACAGAAAAAGAAGACCATTTGGCAAGGGAGGGTGCAGGGCCGCGAGATAAGACCATCCTAAGACACGGCAAAGTCATGGTGAGTGCAGTACGTGCTCTGAAGCTTTGATTATGGGGGATAGAGAGCGGCACAGGGAAAGTCAGTTAGCAATTAAAGATCTCTAATTGAAGAATAGTAGAAACCGCAGAGTGGTGGTTCTCCACAGGCACACTCTGCCACATTGATCTTGGCCAAATTAAGATTTTCTTTTTCCCCTAAAGGGAATTCATTTTGGTTCAGGAGGGATAGTTTAAATTCATTTCATATGTTAAAGTGGTTTGTAATACTTTACAGCTTCTCATTAGAGTTCTTGTAGCTCAACTGATAAATCATGACACACTAAAGCCATGGGTACTCATTCCCAAGGCACAAGGAAATGATGAAATGACTCAATTCAACATGTTAAAGCATTTATTGTCACCATGTATTAAGAACTTGACATGTTTATTTGTGGCCATGAATTGCTCATTTGTTCCCTTGTTGTATTAAATTGTGGCCATGATTTAAATATAACGAGGGAATAAAATAGTCATTTGTGGCAGCAAATAACCAAGTCATGCGAATTAAATATAATTATATATATATATAATTTGAGGGACTAACTCAACCAGCGTGTGATTTGTGAAAACAGGATATGAAATCCTGTTTTGAATCAAATGATTTGCGAAATACGCTTTAAAGACTCATTTTGAATTCGCGAAATATGCTTTAAAATCCCTTTCTAAATCAAATGATTCGCAAAACGCGCTTTGAAATTCCGTTCTATTCTATTTGATATGTGATTTGATTGGAGTGATTAAAATCATTTTGCGACGCAATGTTTTAACTGATTATAAGTTTCAAATAGCTGTTAATACATTTTCAGTCATATTAAAAACATTTCATGACATGTCACTTAAAATACGGCCTAAAAATACGGATTTATCATGAGATCATTTGTCAAGGTTTATCAGAGAAAGTTCCCCTTCTGCTTTTTTCACAATTCGCACCCTGCCTATTACTAACATATTTTCTGTTTATTGGTAGTTATAAACTATATATTGTGCATGACCATACACTACATACCTAATCCTTCCTAATACCTAAACTTAACAGCTATTTTACTAACTGTTAATAAACAGCAAATTAGGAGGACAATAGTGTGAATTGGACCATTTAATAAGTAAAAAGCCCAAAAACTTTGACCAAATAATGTTTTTCCTAAAAGCCAACATGCAATGTATTTAAACAGGACATTTTACCAGTATGTGTGTTCTTTTTGGAATCAAAACCACAACTTGCTCGGTTACTGAGCCACTTTACATCGACTGTGAAATACACAATACTGAGACACTGTGATCCAAGGCCAGGCAATCTGTTCCCAATCATCAAGCTCCATTCACCACCAGATCATTACCCTCACATTAAACCAACACACCGATGAAAGTCCAGTCCACAACATCAAGTCCTCACAACTCAATTAAAAACACTCAGAATACAATCCGGTGAATTTTATGTTGCAACGGAAGCCATTATGACGGCGTCAGTGAAGTGCATCAGCCCAAACAGTGAGGAGATGCACAGTCTCTGCTAATGGTGAATATCCAGAACCTTCCAGCATCTCTGACTCCTGACGTTTAACTAATGTACTGAAGCCGTTTTTTGGAGTAAGCTAAAACTTCAACTCTGCGCTCTTTAGTAAGCGAAACTGCTGCCTCTGAATTCTTTCGCCTTCAACTAGGATGTTTTCCCCTCGTAATTATTCTGCTGCTTGATGGATAAACAATGGGTTCTGCACTCATACATTCACAACATTCATTATGCAAGGACACTCTCAAGGAATTTGGAATTAATCCGTAGCTGATTACAGTTTTAACTGGGATTGTTGCATCGAGGAACAACAAATAAACTCTTTGAGCTCTGATAAAAGACTTGACCACGTGCGAACGTGTGCATGCCTCTGATAAATGAATGCCGTGTTCTCAGCTGCACTTTCCGTGCATTAATGGTCCCCTTTAGTGTTACAGGCTAAATAGATCAGTAATTAGCCGGAGAGCGGCTTTCTCTATATGTTTGCCGCAGTGGCGCATGGTGAATGTGAGCTGTAATGGTGGTTTAGAGTGCATGGTATCAATAGATGGGTAAGACTTTTAAAGGTGCTGCACAGAAAGAGAGGGAGAGATAAAAGCCGAGTGTTGCATGAAGGAGTGGAACATCAATATTCAATGGGCTCTGGAGAATCCTCTTTTAAGAGTTTCTCCTCTGGACCTGAGCACACACATGTAACACAAACACACACACACACACCTGCTCGTCCTTTCTCTTTCTCTGTTCCAGTCTCTTTCCCATTTCAATGTTCCTCACACTATCTTTCCAACTCTTAAGCACTGCGAAAAGTACATCTAATGTTTGCTGTGCATTTACCAGGATAATGCCATGATTTTCTTTGAAGTATCTTGAAATAACAAGGCCATTTTGTCAGCTATACCATATTATTATTTTTTTTTTCTGATTCATTAACTATATAAACCCACAGTATTATTTGTGGCCTAACCCTAACACTAAACTTGAAGAACTATGTTTTTGGGCATTTACTAAACTAATATTACTAAAGTATTTTGGAATAACCTTCATCAAATCGAGATATTATTTAAAATAATCTAAAAACAAGGTTATTTCGAACATTTACTAGCACTATTATTTGAAAGGCCATGAAGAACCATGTTTATTTAGATATCTACCATTGTAACTCCATTGCAGTATTTGAATGAATAAGAATAAGGCGGCTAGCATTTTAAACCTCTGAGGTTTATGGTGTTTCGCGGCCTTGGAGATGTTTTGACGTGCCGCTGTGTTGTTTTCAGTGTCTTAAACACATATTAAAGGCTGAAGACTAATGACACTGTTATCAGCACAAACTAAAACCTTATAATATAAACGCTAGTGCAATAGTAATACTATGTTATTATTTGAAGTACCTTTAAGTACTGTGTTTTTTAGAGATACACCACAGGAATAGTATAATATCATTTGAAGTACCAAATGCAGCAAGATGTGGTATGCACAGCCAAAGCTATACAACAGAAGTGTACTACAAGTGATGAACAGAGAACACATGTACATACACACAAGTCAAAGAAAGAACAAGTCAAAGGTCAAAAATAGTCTAACACAAGAGCCTAACTTAAAAGAAAAGCTGTTATAAAATATGAATGCGTGTTTGAAAATGCAGACTATCTCTGAGTGCAGCTGGTATTTGGGTTATGTTGTGGCTGTTACACAACCATGTGCACCATACGCAGACTTCACTAAAATAGAATGTTATTTTTCTCTAAAACAGTCTATGCTGAAAGTGAGCAACGTGACAAAATTAGAACACTCTCGTTATAATCAATACATTTGTCTACTTAGTGTCTCTTAGTTGTAGTACACTAATATATGCTGCATACATATGCAAAGTAATCATGATAAGGAATTCTGTTCAAACACACTTTCCACAAACAGTTCTGCATCTATTTAATGAGCTCCATCTACTACAAACAAACTCTTTTTAAAAGTGTCTTTGAAAAGATTTGACATCACAGACTGTGCCAAATCCAGTAACTAGTCTCTCATGTGCTCAAAAGCTTAAGTAAAGTTATAGGGCTATAGAGTGCAACCATGATGGCCCACTTTTGTAGTAGTCTTTTTTTCCTATTTTCATTTTCTTTATAATCCACCCCCGCTCCCTTTAACATACATGAATAAGAAGAATTGCTTCACAATGTTTCACGAAAAGCCAATGAAAAAAAGCAACAATGCAATAAAAAACCTGTCATTCTACATCTATTTAAATAATTACATTAAAACTAAGTACTAAAGTGAGTGATTCTTTCAAGAGCTTGTTACAGAATTGTTAAACACCGAAGGTCTGAGTGGAGAAAACCAATGGGTATTTTTACTTCTCGAACTGGACTGTTGCACTCTACATATATATGACTGGACTGTGGCGTCCCTTCAACTACCGTTATGTTACACCATTTCTTCTCTCTGGCATACTTTAGCACTGAGTAACTCCTGCTCTCTGAACTTTTAATGAACATAATCCACCCGATCTCCATCCGGCGCGGACCGCTAATGCCGAATCCCACCTGCCGTTTCCACTCTGACTGTGGCAGGGTCGTAATAAAGCAGACCTCATTAAGAGCACGTTTGCTTCCTGTGCACCATGGGCTGCCTGCCCTCGACCTGTTTTTCTACTCTCTCTCTCTTTCTCTCCATATATTTTTAGTCTTGTTTCACTCTCGCTGTGTTTTAATTTCAGCTGGCATCCTTGAAATTAGTGGAGAGATAAAAGGGATCCAGCGCTATGTTAATATCTCTTTGAAGATGAGTCAACTTGGCCGAAGAATCCCTGGTTTTTCCTCTCCTGAGCGGAATACCGAATGAGGCGATCCTGCCTCGTCAGCTCGGTCAAGACGCGAACATGAAACCAGTCAGTCTTTCGCTCCATCCATCATGTGGGTATTCTCCTCCTTTATTTATTTACCCTTGCGCTCGTCTTTTTCAACAGAGGCGCCTCTCTTTCTGCCTGTCTGCTTTGATTCGTCCATCTTCCCTGTCCTTGCGTGTCATTCGGGTCGTTGTGCGACGTGACGGTTTACCGTCTTAAGCCGCATTACTTCTTAATGGCCATGAGATATCTGGAAATAAACCCTGGAGCCAGATCTCTGCACTTCCCTGGCAAATAGGCCAGCACGTACTGGACTTTAACAAGACATGCATGAATATTCACACTGCTACGGTCTTTGATCAGCTTCCTGACATCCCGTTCTCCTCCACCCTTTCTTTCTACCCGTTTCCTTTCAAGCACACAATCGCTCATTTCTTCTCTACCTCTCTTTCTGACACTCTTGATCTATTCCAAAATTTGTGAGTTGCCTTGCTGTCTGCATCCTAACTGAAAAGAAACCTCATAAGCGAGTGATTTGGATTGCTCCAGGCAGCGAATCATCATGGCGCATACATACTCACGCAATGCCCACAAGAGAATCCACTCACAATTGATTTCAATAGAGTTTGACGTTACTAAACTACCAATATGATTGTCTACTAAGCATAATATTGTAAAATTTTGATTTGAAATATAAGGACTAAGGGAACTATAAATTATATATATAATACATATATATATATATATATATATTTTTTTTTTTTTTTTTTTTTAAACACTACAGTTATTTATTTATTAATTTATTTATTTTCTGCATGACCATATTTTAGACCTCCTCATCCTACCAGATACATAAACTTAATAACTACCTTACGAACTATTTGCAAAGAAGTAACTAAATTTATTTACTTGGTCAGATCACACCTGCATCAATATTTGTTTAGTTCATATTTAATAACTTGTGTGGACCAGGGAGAAAGAACACAATATTCCCCAAAAAGCTGTGTCAAATTCTATTGCAATTCCTTTATGCTATATGTCTTCGCCATTTAATTAAAATGTATACTTAGTTCATTCAACAGTAACTCAATTACGAATTTTGCACGAACCCAGAGTCTGCCTTGTGTAACAGTCTTCATGTCAGCAGCGTGTCTAAAAATGCTGTCTAGATAAGCAGACAAGTGCTTGGAAAAGAGCTTCTGTGTGCATTTACTAATCCTGTCTTATCAGATGCGCTTGTTTATCACTGGGCCTCTGTATCGCTCCCTCCTGATGAACAGTTTGACACGAGGAAATCAGCGTGAGACCAGAAACCCCAGAAGAAAAGCTCAACGTGTAGGGGCACAGCATATCAACATTTAACACAACAAAAGCATGTGCGGCATCAATATCTGACAGTCTATTTCTAAGACATGAGATGAATCCAACTCTCCCTGGGATTCACACATTCAGTTTTACTTCCCATCACAGTGGCCCGATTTAGGAATTTCAAACTGGTTGGTCAGCATGAGTGGTAAACATACAGCTTTATATATAATATTTGTTCTTGAAATTCAATGAAAAATTATTTAAGCCATATATTAAATAGCTTTTTAGTAAAGCTTACATTTTTACTGAACTAAACATTTCAGATATAAAAGGTACTTTTTGTCCCTCATATAAAATTTCTTGGACTTCATTTGTTTTTGTTGTTTTTTTTTACTATTATATGATATAAATCATAAATCATTCCACTAAGTTTCCTACTCAAATAAAGAATCAATCAATTAATGAATTAATAAGTAGGTAACACTTTAGAATAGGGAACACTAACTCACTATTAACTGTGAATTTTCCCTCAATTAATTCATAATACTATATGCGGTTTATTAATAGTTCTTAAGTTTAGATATTATAGTATCTAGGGTTTATCTAAGGTCACAATAATGCATTGATATGTACTTAATTAGCCTACTATTAATTAATGGCTAATATTCTAGTAATATGCATGCTACTAGGTAAGAAATCCTGAAATAAAGTGTTACCGAATTAAATTTTAAACTATTTTATTTTTGATGTTAACACAATTTTTAGGCATTTGCTCATCTAACATGATATTTTTGTGATCATGAACTCATCATTATGTAATTCGAAACCTTTATTTTGTTCAAAAGGAAAGATTCCCAAACTGGTAGAGAATGAAAAAACAAATTAACAAACAAAAAAAACTCCTTTCAAATTGCGAGTGAGGTTTAGGGTGAGTAAATGATGACAGATTTAGTGAATAATCCCTAAAATTTCTAACTTGAGATTGAATCACACACACTATATGTAACATCCAGGGCTTTCTCTGTTATGTTCTGTCATGTTTTGTTTGTGATCCCCATGTGCTCTGTGTTCCCACGT
>JAUMHI010000073.1:847445-880847 GCA_032359435.1 Enteromius unitaeniatus
AGGGTAAGGATTGGGATAAGTTTATATTTTTGGACAGTAATGTTGATCCAGGATCATGTCCTACTTGGCAAAATCACAGCGACCCTCACTACATACAGTAATGTCTAACTTTACTGTTTTCATATGGCTGTGCAAATAGTATATAGTGCTGTCTTGAGCATTTTTAGGAAGTGTCACCAAGTGTCATCTGATGTTTTTTGCATTGTAAAAAATGTACAGAATAATGAAAACATGACAAAGCCATTTGACTGTCTTGTTCATAAACAATGGTGTCAGGACTTTTTATCTTGACAACACTGACACTTTCATTGACAAGAATACTTGCTTTTGAGGCATGAGCTATCCATTTTGAGCAAGTTACACGCTTTTGCAGGTTATCAACTAGGTTTTGCAGTCTGTACTAATAGTTTTGAGAAATGCATTAACAGTTGTGCAAATTTAAATACTGTTGTTAGAAATGCACCAAAGCGACTGAGAAAAACTGTAATATAGCATCTAATGTGCTTAATTTGTTTTTTAATTTATTGCTGTCTTAGTCTGCAGGTGAAAAGAGAAATACAAATATACTTTAACACATCTTATTTACAACCAAAATGACATAATTATGACTTAAGCAGAAACTTCCCATGAGGAACTGAAATCAGCAACAATCTGTCACTCGCCGGCAGGAAAGATAATGATGCATTCCATTCAAAGCTGTATGAAAGGTAGTCCCCAGCAACAAGTTGACATGCAGGCAAGATCAAAAATCACTTTCATTGTCTTATGATAGGCATGTATTTTTACCGTATTTTTTCTACAACTCCCAAACGATTTAATCCATTCATTTTTCCAGTCCCCTCCTGACACTAATCTGCGATGATTGGTCGATTTCATTTCCATTTCATAATAGAAGCAGAGGGCAGTGCTGCTTTGTTTATAACATTACCAAGGAAAAGGCTATTTCAAGGCTCCAAAAGCAACACCTAGTGGTAAAAAATCAATTTGCATTTTTAGTCAGACCAACGCAAAAATCGATTGATGGTCAAGTTATCCGATGTCTGCACGTGCAACAAGTGGGTGGGCAATATACTAATGTTTCAACTTCTTGGGATTCATTTTTAAAAATCCCTGTTTCAGTTAATCATATATATGATTCAGAATCAGCTCTTTCTTTTGAGAGAAAATAACTTTATGCCCGGCACACTTTCAGATAAAAAAATTTGCAGGATGTTTTCATATAGATTTACTTAAAACCAACCAAACAAATAAAAACGGTAACATTTTAGAATAGGTAATCTACAACTTTTCTCTCAATAACTTCTTAATTTAATGTGTGCTTATTAGTGTATTATTATTTATGTCAGACTGAAGACTGGAGAAATGTTGCTGAAAATACAGCTTTGCATCTCATTAATAAATTATATTTTCAAATATATTAATATAGAGAATAGCTTTTTAGAATTGTAATAATATTTGACAGTTTTTACTATTTTTTTTAATCAATTAAAATAAGCCTTGGTGAGCATAAAAGACTTCCTTCAAAAGCATAAAACAAGTGAACAGTAGTGTATCTTATCTCTTCTTGGTTTTATATAGATGTGTAACGATCAGCAAAGATCTTTCACCATGTTTTACACACTTCCCTGTTGTATTTCTTTGGTGTTTCACCAAAGTTGTATGAAGCTTCTTTCAAATTTGACCTGCTTTGATTTAAGCTACTCATAATAGTTCAACTTTATATAGCTGCTGTCGAACCCTTATCCATTAGGAATGGCATTAATCACAATTTTTTTTAATCATTAAATTCTCCCAGCCTTCATTTCCCCGCTTCTTGCTTTTCGTGCATCCCTCCTCCTCCCCTTCTCCACCGTTTCCTTTGAAAAATTCCTTCCGGGGTGGCAGTCGGTGAACGAACTGAACGTCGAACTCTTGCCCACGCTAGGGTTCAAACCATTAGGGTTCGGGGTTTGCCGTTCTTCCGGCTCGCTCCCCAGACAGCACGCCAAATTCGCTATTACTATTATTACAAGGAAGCGTGAACTCTTAAAAATGTGATAAATGAGAAGAAAGATGTCCAGGACGCACTGCAGGAGAAAGTCTAAAAGTCATAAAAGGAGACTCTAACTGATTTGCAATGGAAATGAATCTCTGTGTGTACTGAAGTAGTAAAGTAACTGTGTGTGAAGGGTACCTAAGTGTCACAGGACTGCTGCAATCTGCAGATCCTGCCACAGCCATCAGATCCAGGTTCTCCACCCTCAGATGGTGCTATCTCATAAATTCATTGATTAATAAGAGCTGTGATCTTGCTGTTTCTGTTGAACTGACCTGCCTGCTAGCACTTTTTTGACCCAGTAAAGTTTTTTAGAGTCGGATCTGTTCTGAGCCTTCCGGGAGGACAGAGACGGGGAAAAAAAAACATCTCCAGGATCTTGGGTTTGATTTGATGCAATACCAGGCTCAGGTCAAGCGTCCTCAGAAATACAGCTGCTCATGTTTCAGGCTGGATGAGCAAATTGCAGGTAGCCTTCTCTTGAGCCGCCGAAGGTCCCGGGGGGTGCAGATAGTTTACAGAGAAAATGCCTTCATGAGCATTACCAAACCTTGCTTAGAATACACGAATAGAGCAATACGGCTGATTTCAAAGGCTTTGGAGGTTGCGTGAGCATCTTTGACTTTGATTTAACCTCTGTATGCTGCAGTGCTTGGAAATAAAACATTTAAAGCTCAATCATAAAATCAGTCTTTAGACAGTGTAAAAGGTTTAAGACTGTTTAGTTTTTACTGTCGTGATATGGAATCAGAGCTGAAATACCAAGGCTGAAAGTACAATAAATGCAGTATAAAAACGACACACACCTGGGTTACGCAGTACTAAACTGAGGATGCAAATAATAATGTTAAAATTAAAACCGCAAATTAAACAGAGAAAAATAAAAATGACAAAAGCACATAAGAGAATTACTAAAAATACCTGAAATAAAAATTAAAAGAAACCCAAAAGGACAAAAATAAAAGCTAATTAAAAACATATACTAGTGTATACTATGCCACTGTAGTTTATATATAAGTATAGTTTAAATAACAATAATAATACATATTAAAATTATTGTATCATTATTATTATTATTATTATTATTATGAACAACAAAACCAAAATAATAATGAAAATAAAAAAACTAAAATATTTTCTGTAATTGAACATTAGGAATTTATTTAAAAATATATAAAAATAATAAAAATAGTTGGAAAAAGTATAAATGTTGCCTTGACAACCTGAACACTAAAAAGACTACTACTAAAACACAACTGAACTAAAACCAAAAATAAATATCAAAAATTAATACAAATTATAAAGCAGAAAAATAGAAAACACCAAAACTTAAACTAAAATTAAACGAAACCTGAAAATAAAAATAATTGAAAATATGTAGAAATACTACTGTACACATAAGATGGATAGATGGATGGTTGGAAATGTTCTCTACAATGTGTATTTAGATAGAACAATAGATGGATGTCCTCTACAATGTCTATCAAAAGAAATGTTGAACAATGCGATCTGCTGCAGGATCAGTTCCAGATGTGTGTTTGAAGTATATAGTCAATTCATCTGAAATCACAGAATATAAGTGCTGCTCAGAGTCTTGTCCAAGCTCCTTTTAAATCTGGCTCTCAGTCTGATTTGAATGCTCTCTGGAGTTTATCTGCTCTGGTGATCTCTGTGATGGATGGAGGAGCCGGCTGTCAGTTGGAGTTGCTCGGTCTTAGATGGAGGAGTGGGGTTAAGTTGTCCTTGTAGTCCGAGACTTATCTTTGCCTGCTTTGCTTCAGCTCAGCAGATAAGAGAAAGACACTGGAGCCGATAGAATCAAGGTTACAGTACATGATGGACAGATTCAGGCTCCTGTCTCAACAGGCATCTGATGAAGGTGTTAATGTGTTTGGGTCAGCTAATCTGGGAAATAATTGCTGCATCTTCTGATGCTATCACTATACTCCAGGAGGGTTTCTGCAATCACAATTATTCAAATACATATTTGATAGAATGAACAACTCAATTGCCATCAGTAATATGAATGATATTGTGAAAATAGCAATCAAGAGACTAAATATAGTTTAATTTAAATTGAGTTTTCTGGCACTTTAATGTAGATATTTTCCCCTCATACATTCCTTGTATAAACATCATGTAATTTCTCAAAGCCAAACAGCAAACAAATGATTTCAGAAGATTTAAAATAACATGCTATTTCTTTTATTTTGCAAAAACAAATAATATTTTGGGATATTATTGTAAACTAAAATTTAAATTTAATTTTAATTTAAAATTTAAAGTTTAAAAACTAAGATTAAAAAAATGGCAACGTAAATACAGATGAAATAAAATTAAATATAGATATAAGATTAAAAAAAAGAGAAATGAACTAAAAATAAGTTTCAGTCTAACTGGAAAAAACTAAACATCAAATAAAACATGAAAAAAAAAATTATAAGTTATTATTTGCAGATATACATTTAGAAATTGCTGGCAAATTTCAAAATTTTAAACAAATAACAGGTGACAGATTTTAACATGCAATTGTTATAATAATATAAAATTGTTAGCCAAATAAAAAAAATATTGTAAAATAGCTTTTTTGTAAAATGTACTCAAATAATGTTTAATTTACAACTTATAAAAAAAATCATGTAATATTTAACGAAAATATTATTAATATTATTAATATATAAATTTATAATAAAAAAACATCAAAACTTGAAAAGATAATTTAATATTCATTTAAAAAATAAAGTAAAACAAATAATAGTTCTGCAGAGTATCACATTTTTTAACAACAACAACAAAAAGAAAAAAGATAGCATTTTACTAGAAGTTTACTAAAAGCTTTGCTAATGATTAGGAATAAAACTTTTAAAAATATATTTTTGAAATAATTAGCAACATGACCACAGGCTGTGAAGTTGGGAAAAGGCCCAAACAACACAAAAACACCAAAAAAATATATTGTATATAGTCCATATGATTTGTGGGCTAATCTTCTGAAGCCATTCAATAGCTTTGAGTGATGATTTTTGTTTTCCACATGAAAAATACCAGCACAGGGATTTGGAATGAGATGAGGGTAAATAATGGCAGACCGATTTGTTTTGGGTGAACTCTTCTTTTACTCTGTGAGTATCAGCAACACAAACAACAATAAAATAACCCATTAGCAGTACATACAAATAAATGTGTATGAATGTGATAAATGCGTATTTAACCCTGAGGAACTTGTTGAAAGCTGAAAATGTGTTGTGGATTAGTGTCAGGCCGAATGTAATATTCAGTTTTTGTATTATGCTACATCTCCTTTTTGGCTTCTAAATAAATAACCCAAGGAATGGATAATGCAGTAAAATCCTGACAACTGACAGGCATCTCCTGTCTGACAAAAGTCTCTGCCTCTGGCTGAGTGCCACAGATTCAGGAGCCGTGAAGTCTTATTCTCTTGTGCCCTTGGTAGTGAGCCAAACCGAGCAGCAATTCATCTCACTAACTTATTTACTGCTCAGAATTCCAGCTGACCTCATAAACGCTCCGTTAATCACCAGACGTTGAAGACGTGATACTAAGGAAGCTGTAATGGTTTAAAGTTGTCTTATGAGCTTTAAATATTTAACGACCGCTAAGGCAGGAATCAGGCTTCCACCATCCTGCTGGATTTTAATATTTGGGGAAATATTGTAATTTACTGTTCTTTTCTGGCCTATGTCATATTAAAGCTGGTTGGTTTGTCGTGGATGAATGCAGAACATTAACAGTCTTTCTAATTACAGATCGGTTGGACCGGGGAGACGACCAAACACAACATACAGTACACGCGAGGATCCTGGAGGTTTAGAGAGACACTAGAACGACGGAGGAAAGTACAGGGGAAGTATTTCCAATATCAAAGAGCAAGGGAACAAGGAGTTTAGTCCACCTCGTAGAAACGAGCCCAGACACTGACTGAGAATTGGTGTGGTTTTATGGTGAAGCTGATTGCAGAGATGATGAGTTGCAGGTGATGGTGATTATAACTCAGGGGAGAGTGAGCGTTGTGATTGGTTGGGTGCAGTGCCTGGCAGATCTGTGACAAATATTATATGCAAGCAACAGGTGAAGGCTGTCTTGGCATCAGATATCACATGGCAACAGGGAAATTTCTGAAGGAAGCATCAGAAAAGTTGCTCAGCCAATTATAGTTCAGCAACTCCTATCAAAGACAAATAGCACGGACTCCTGTCCTGATCTTATGCAACCTCTCAGTGACATCAGAATGCCAAAACCTCTTCAACCAACCTGATCTCTCAGCAATTTGTAAATATTTTACGAGATGGCTAATTCGTACAACTTCGTATGACCTCATTAATACGGTTTCTTCTAAATCATACGTATTTTACGAGTTGCCAATTCGTATGAATTTGTACGAATGACCTAAACCTAACCCCGTCCCTAAACCTACCCGTCACAGGGTTTTAGGCAAATCGTACGAGCACGAATTTGGCACCTCGTACGAATTGATCATGAGACTGTGTTGCTTCAACCGCATGCTACTAAAAGCCTTTCAGCCACTGATAACTGCACTCTGCCCAGTTTCACTAGGTACAGAAGTCACTGGTTATGGATCATCAGATCAGACATCAGGCAGGGGCTAGCACTGGGTCAGAAAGACTGTACATCCATCAAGTCAACCAGCAAGACTGCATTTAAGGCACTGCACAAACCGACTGTGAGACCACTGGGAATATTGTTATCTGGGGTCTAAAGAGGACTGAGTGAAGATACAATAGTGTATATGGCTTCATCAATAACAGCAGCACTTATTCACTCCATTCCACTGGATTGCATTGAAATAACGGCATGCATTAAACATGTTTGATAACAAATGAGCTCTCTGCACTGTGATTAAATCCACATTTGTCATAATTTGATCTCTTTTTTTAAATTGGTGACACAGGTTTTGTTTGCGTTCACATTGATCACTGTGTTCTGAGGTTAATGCCATTTGATTGCCTCCATGACACACATTCTGAGCAGACTCAACCTTTTCTTGTCAGTGTCTAATGGATTTTTTACTGCTATTGACAAGAGATTCATTTGATTTTAGAGTTGCACATTATTTTGTTTCACAGCTCCCCTCAGTTTTAGAGCTTATAGTCTGTTTCCAATCCTATAAGCTGCCAATAGATAGCATATTTGGCCACCATAAACAAATGTCACTGTGTAGGAAAAGTACCTAAAGAACACCTACCCAATTTTAAAGCATTACATATCTTTCACAGATTGAATGACAACAATTAATTACATTATTACAGAATATAAATCAATAAATATCAATAAATGCCGTTTGACCTCATTTAACATTAAGTATTAAGCTATTTTTTTTTTTTTAAAGAAGAATAAATTAAACATTTCTTTGGCAAGGTTTCATTAAATAAATTGTGGCAGTAAAGATTTTTAGAATGTTAAAAATGATTTCTATTTCCAATAAATGCTGTTCTTTTGAATTGTCCATTCATCAAAACATTTTTTTTTCATCAGAGATGTATAAAGTACAAGTGCTCGATCAAAAAAAGTGACTTGAGTAGAAGTTGAAGTGCTCTTTAAGCACCATTAAGTGGAAGTACTAAAGTATTCAACATTTTTTGTACTCAAGTATTGCAAGTAGTTTATTTTAAAATTTACTACTCAAATACTGAAAGTATAAGTACAAGTACTGTGTAATCTAGTTATTAAAGAAAGCAGTCAAATATATATATATATATATAATATGGGTCAAAAACACCATTCAGCGTGACAGCCTTTATGATAGCCAGCTAGTTAATGTTGAGTGAACATCACAGCGTGTTATGAACCGCGCGTACCTAACGTTAGTTAACTTATCTAGCGCTTAGGGATAGCTCAAACTGCTGTGTATTAAATTATTTTTAACTTACTTGATATGTTTCTTCAAATTCGACTGTGAATTTCTGAAGGCCATTATTTCGCAATCTTTCGGGAGGCAGAGTAAGCACTTCATTCTATATGAATTGTCTTTCACTCCGACAAATGCAAACATGGACTCTAAACAGGGCCACGAGTGGTCTTCTTTCTCATAGCCAAGATCAGTTGAAAGTGAAGGAGTTGAAGGTGGAATTTCTGGGTTTTCCATGTCGAAAACAAACTAAAGTGCTCTTAATGCAGGCAGGCAGCGCTGTCTTCTTTGATCGTCTGATTCTTATTCAAACCTGTGACAGAGCCATCTACTGCACTGGCAGTGATATTGTGGGTTTGGAAGGATTCGTAACATTTTTATAACTGTAACGAGTAACGATGCAGCAGATAAAAAATCTATCGCAGTAAAAGTATTAAACTCATCGAAAATATGTACTGAAGTAAAAGTGGAAGTAGGAGTAAAAAAAAATAATATTCAGTAGAGTACAGATACGGCCTTTTAGTACTTAAGTACAGTAGTGAAGTAGTTCTTCGTTACAATACATCACATTTTTGTGGAACTGTGATGCATTAAAAACAGAGAAGCAGCAACATTGATAATAATAAGAAATGTTTCATGAGCAGTAAATCAGCATATTAGAATGGTTTCTGAAGAATCAAGACACTGATGTTGAAAATTCAGCTTTGCATCACAGGAATAAATTACATTTTACAGTATATATACAGTTATTTGAAATTATAATAATATGTCGCAATATTACCGTTTCACTTTTTTTTTTTTTTTATCAATAAGTGCATAAGAGACTTATTTCAAAAACATTTCACCAACACCAAACTTTTAAACGACAGCATATCAAAATTTGTTGAATTGCGAAAGCAAAGCCTCATTTTTAGGCAACAGTGTCCTCCCAGCAGAATCATAAAGATATAATTGTTACAATAAATGACTGTAAATGTTTAGGTTTACTGCTGCACACATTTTCTAAGGAAACAATGAACATTTAAAGGGAAAACTCTCATCTGGTTTTCACTGATGTCTTAGCAGTTTAACGCCCACTGTGTGATCCTATCAAAGGTAAAAGGCTCTAGAGAGTTTGTCATTACACCCACAAAGAAATTCACAGAGACTCTAATCCTCGTGTATGGAGTGGCTGTAGATCTGTAGATGTAATTTGTAATGGTGTCATTTCTCCAGAACAAATTGCCAACGAATAATCTCAACTCAACAACCTCAATCTGTGCTACACAACACTCGAAGGAAGAGAAAAGCACTAAACCTCTGACAGTTCAAAAAAAAAAGAGAAAATATTATTTTTTATCTTTACTGTCAGATTCGATTAAAAGACCCGATAAAAAGTATCCCAAGTAAATGCCATTTTAGTTATCTATTTCATTTTCTATTCAATTTGTTATGGATGCTTCTTTTCCTGCCACATGATTTTTTTATTTTTTATTTTTTTCCCTCACAATTGCAAGATATAAACTTGAGATTGTGAAAAAGTGAGAACTCTGAGTTTAGATCTATAAATAGATTGCTTCTTTGTAGTTAATATTTATATTTTAGTGCTGTCAATTGATTAATCATGATTAATTGCATCCAAATGAAAAGTTTTTGTTTCCATAATATATCCATTATGTGTGCTGTGTTTATTTATTATGTGAATATAAATGCAAACAGTATATATTTTGAAAATATTATTAAATGCGTTTACATATTTATAATCACATAATTTATATTATTTCATTTCTAAACAACATAGTTTTCTTAAATAAATACATGCATGTGTGTGTATTTATATAAACATAACACAGTACACACACACACATATTATGCAAACAAAAACTGATTTGGTATGCAATTAATTAAACAATAACTACACAGTCTGTTTTGTTTCTGTCGATACACTGAAGTCAGTACACGCGAATGTTTGACCCTGAAGTCAGAACATTCTGTATTTTGTATTCCACCACGGTTTAAAAAAAGACATTATATGACAAACACTTCAACAGTTTCCTTATCTTGAAGTTTCTAGGAAGTCTTAAAACTTTTGGGGGTTATTTCGTCCCCTCATTCTCGATATCTGGGGGAAACAAATGGCAAGACTGCAAAAACATCCATCTAACAGAGCTAAAGGAGATAGAAGAGAGACACAGAGACAGAACAAAAGTGCTGTGTTAATTTGTAAAGGTGTCATGACTGTGTGTTTAGAGAGAACTGTAAAAGGAGAAAAGCGCAGAAAATAAACCATCAAAGGAGAACCTTTGACGTGCCATTTTCTCTCGCAGACACACAAAAACATGAGTGTTTTTTTCAGTGTCCAAGTCCAGATAATTGAAAGCTAAATCTGCTGTCTGCACCAAAACCTCCATAAATATAAAAAATAACACAGGGTTGTCACAACAGCGCTTATGTTCTCCAGCAACGGTTTTGATGTTGGTTTCAGATGTCTAGATCAAGACTGCATTAATTAGGATCATTTTTATAATATAAAGATCTGTGAAAGAATGTCAAGCAATGAAACAAAAACATTGAAATATGGACTGAAGTGAGATATATGGCAAAATATATACTGTATGTGACCCTGGATCACAAAGCCAGTCTTAAGTCACTGGGGAATATTTGTAGCAATAGCTAAAAATACAATAACAATTATTATTTTTTTCTTCTATGCCAAAAATCATTAGGATATTAAGTAAAGATCATGCTACATGAAGATATTTCGTACTGAAAATATATTAAAAGTTATTTTTTGTTGAGTAATATGCGTTGCTAAGAACTTTATTTGGACAACTTCAAAAGGTGCTTTTGTTGTTGTTTTTTTCCTTTTTTTTAGTATTTAATTAATTTATTTATTTGCATACTCAGATTCTAGATTGTCAAATAGTTGTATCGCAGCCAAATATTGTCCAATCCTAACAAACCATGCATCAGTGGAAAGCGTTATATATATTTTTATATTATAAATATTTTAATATTAACATTTTTTTTATGAATGCATTCTTGTTGAAAAGAGTATTTATTTCGTAAAAAAAAAACTGACTGCACACTTTGGAACAGCAGTGTATTTAAATGGCTTATTTAAACCACACAGGTCTGTCTCATACAATTGCACTACATCAAAAGCTGATTGTTCCTCTAAAGATTTCAACACATTCTCTTGAAATCTCATCATCTATTTGAATGCTCCAGCATCCAAATATCCTCGAGTGTGTTTGACTAATAGCAGGTGAAGGATTTCAATTGGATCTGAAGTCAGTTTGAAAAAAATAACTCCTCAACAAACGGCAATGAATTACTATTTAATGATGACTTAGCGAAGAACGGAACTGTCTCGCGCTTTTCAAAGGAGCATCCCCGATTCCCTGAGAAAGAAAATGAAAAAAGAGAGACAATATATGTGGCAGTGTGTGTGAAAGAGAGAGATGTGAGAGGCTTATGTAAGTATGTTTGTGTGAAGATATTCAACATCACCTGTGATCTTGCATTCTTTTTCTTTAAAACAGGGAAGTTAATGTGATTAATCAGTGAAAGATATGTGGGTGTCTCAGTGTATTCAGAGCTGCATGGATGCATTGACACGTGCAGTTGATGCTCTTTAAGGTGCACGTGTGAAAACCTGTGCTGAAAAGGAAAGACTCTCTAAAAAGACTCCAGAGACTCCTTGAAGCTGTTAAAATCAGGACACAGACGTTCAAACAGCGCGACTTATCTACAGGTGACAAAGGTTGTTTGATTAATTAGTTTTCAGTGTCGACAATCTGAAGACTCAGAAGCACAACTGAAATCTATCAAAGTCATCGCGCTAGATAACCAAATATGAAGTGGCATGTTTTGTTTTGGGTTTCCTTCAGAAAATAATATTTCTATTCAGCAAAGATGGGCAAATGTGACTGTAAATACATTTATAATAATATAATAAATGCTGTTCTTTTGAGTTTTCGAAAACGGCGTATCTCTGTTTTTAAAATGTTTAAAATTAACATTAATGTTGTGCAGCAAATTAACACATCAGAATTATTTTTGAAAGGTCATATGACGGTGAAGACTGCAATAATGATGCTGAAAATTCAGCTTTGCATCACAGGAATAAATTGCATTACCCTCTTAAGACCTGAGAAATTTCATTTGCGTCTTTACATTGTTTAGAGCATTAAAAATAATACAAAAACAATTCATAATTTAATTTATTTCATTTTCAGTTATGTTACGCTATGTCCTTGGTTGAGGACATAGAGACTCAGATTCCTTATAAATAAATAAATAAAAACACATGAATGAATATGCAAGCAATTGATTTTTAAAATCACCAATAGATTTTTCGTTTTCAAGATTTTTTTTTTTACCAAATTTTATAAAGATGTTTCTCAACTATGTTATAACAGAATGATTCGATATACCATTTTTCTTTCTGCGTAAAATGGTCATAAACAGTGTTTTTGAGGCAACATGTAATGAAAAAAAGTAATATTTGACAAGATTATTATAGTAATATAAAATATTTTATAGAATACTAAATATAATTTATTTCCCAATTCATTTGTATCTCCCACAATGCATAATAAACATGCTTTTAGTCCCAATGTCCTCATGAAATCAACATCTTGTTTTGTAACAGAAAGTCCTATTTTGATTTAAAGCCCCATTTTCCTCAGATGTTGATTTAAAACAAATTTTTTAAAAATTAGACGGCGTTAAACAATAATTCAAATGTTATCATATTGCCATTAAAAGTGTCACTCAAGTAATGTCTTGACCAAGAAGAGGTAGTGGATATAATGAAACATCCAATCATCTCTGAAAAGCCCTGAATGTACTCTGTACAGGACGTCCAGACTTTCAATTATGTATAGTCTGAGAAATTCACTCAAATATAATCCTCATCCTCATAGTCCTCATATGAGGCAGGGTCTTGAGGTTATATTAACATTTCATTTTTACTTTATTTTTAATAAAATAAATTCAGCCTTTAAAAACTGCTTTCAAAAAAAATATTTTAAATGTTTAGTAAGAAATTAAAAAAAAAAAACATTTGAATAGTGTTGCTCTTTAAATAATGATGATCAAGCATACTTAATGTTTTAAAATCTAATTTTTTGGAACAAAACAGGCCAATGTTTTTTTTTCTCCATTTAAGTAGGTGAACTAAGATACACAAAGCACATGAAGCACTGTAAAATGTAAAAGCAGTTCAATATTAAATGTCTTCTTGGGACACAACACTTAATGTGCTATATGGCAGAACAGTGCTTAGAGACTTCATGATGACTTCAATTTATGATTACGTTTCATTTTGATAGTCCACTTTAGTAACTAACGTCAACTAATTCTCATTAATCATGTCTACTAACTCTTATTTTCTCTGAAGTGGATGTCACCACAGTGCAAAGCGCCCTTCATAACCTTCACTTTCCATCTGAAATCAATAGCTTATAGACACACAGAACAGCTCGACTGTAGTTAATTTGGGAACGGTACCTGTGGATGCCGCATTTGATCGTCTATCTATAGCCCGCAGCTCAACATTGCCACGCTATTTTATAATCCTATAGTGCTGTAATGAGAAGATATCAAATATAGACTGTGCAATTCTCAGCCTCGCTTTCTAGCGTGACCGGTAATCAGCTCCGCCTTTTTTCTTCTTTAAGCGGTGGAGAATCCTGATGCATCAACCCGGATCCCTCATTAAGAGAGTGTCTTTATCCTATCCGGAACACAGCTGGAATATAAAGAGACTTTAGAGAGGAATGAGCACTTCATTCGATCTCAAACAGCCTGGTGAACCCTTCACATTGATCTGCAGAGCATGGAGAGGCTAGATAGACTTATCAAACAGGATGGTGTAAAGGCGGTATGGGGGTGTCACTGTCCAGGTGTAGTCAGATCCGTTATCTTCAAGATGCCTGATACAAAGCTGCAGTTCTGCTAAGCCCTTCAAAGCCTGCAGCTGTATTTAAAACCCGAGGGCAACAGATGCTGCACGGGAAGAGGCACTGTGCCAACGAGGGCATTGGATTGGGCATCGCCAGGTGAGACGGGTTGAATGACAGACGGCATTTTGACCCGCCACTAATGAGACACTTCACAGGCCGGCCGCAGTGTCACTCATGATGAGAGCCATGTCGGGGTGATGCAGTGACGCCCACAACAGGTGCTGCGCGTGCTCATTAACAGCTGCTCACATGCTCATGCCCAGTGACTTTGAGAAAGAGAGTTTGAGAGGAGGACAGAGAGGCATAATTAAAGTACTGTACGGACACTGAGGCCATGCAGGCTGCTTTTGAAAAGGTCATAAAATAGAAAAAAAAAATTGCACTTGCCGGTTTAAAAATAAGAGACATAAACAGTCCATCCAGACTAATTATGGAAATTAAACTGTGAAAAGGGGTAATAAAAATAATCTTTTTCTAAAAGCTTTTTTAATATCATTATTTATTTGCAGTCATGGCAAAAAAAAAAAAAAACATAATTAGGTGTGCAAAAGATCCTTTTAGTGGATTCTTTAGTGGATCTTCCTGGTTCTTCATGAAACTTGATATAAATTTATTTTTAAGAGTGTGAGCTCATAAAGCAGGGTTTCATTATATACAGAATAATTCCAGTGGAAAATAATTAAGTTCGATAATTGAATGTCCCCTTTGACCTTAATAAGACAGTTGAATATTCAAAAATGAATGTTCTTTCATCACTTGCTCTCTCTCATGCCATTTCAAAAACTATTGCAAGAAAAACATACAGATTTGGAATGACATTAAGGATCATATTATGAACTACCATTCACAAAGAATGCTACATATAAATTAAAAGAATACTAAAATATCTTTAACTACACTTGAACATCACTAGATCGAAGAATGCTAACCTGATTTTACCAAGTGCAACATGTCCCTGGGACAACATTGTGATTAGCCAATCACATTTGAAGAAAGCGTTTACAGTTTTTGTGAAGTATAGGCTAACAATCAGTGTTTGGTGCTTGTGCATCAGTGTCAGTCATCTACGTATCATTTCCTCTGATTTCCTACCTTGCAGGCAGTGTGCTGACATACACACACGGTGAACATGATTTCACCAAGTACAAGATGTTCCTGGATCAGCATTCTTATCAACCAATCAGAATAGAGGAATAACTTTTCTGGAAATATCTGTTTTCGGCTTATAATCATGGTTAGGTGCTTCTGTACCCTTGTTAATCAGCTATCATTTTCCACTTATTTTAAGCGTATATTTTGGGTAGGAGAAGGTTTAAGAGTAAGGATTGGGATAAGTATATATTTCTGGACAGTAAATGTTGATCCAGGATCCTTTCTTACTTGGCAAAATCACAGTGACCACACACACACACACACATCCAATCACCGGCCAATTTATTAGGTACACCTTGCTAGTACCAAGTTGGAACCCCTTTTGCCTTTCCGAACTGCCTCAATCCTTCGTGGCATAGATTTAACAAGGTACTGGGAACTTTCCTCAGAGACATTGGTCTATATTGATATAATAGCATCAAGCAGTTGCTGCAGATTTATCGGCTGCACATTCATGATGCAAATCTCCTGTTTCACCACAAAGGTGCTCTATTGGATTGAGATCTGGTGACTGTGGAGGCCATGTGAGTACAGTGAACTCATTGTCATGCTCAAGAAACCAGTTTGAGATGATT
Organism: Enteromius unitaeniatus; assembly: GCA_032359435.1. Taxonomy (NCBI): domain Eukaryota; kingdom Metazoa; phylum Chordata; class Actinopteri; order Cypriniformes; family Cyprinidae; genus Enteromius; species Enteromius unitaeniatus. The sequence continues at coordinate 863,046 of JAUMHI010000073.1, forward strand.
CAAGCTTTATGACATGTTGCATTATCCTGCAGGAAGTAGCCATCAGAAGATGGGTACACTGTGGTCACAAAGGGATACATGGTCAGCAACCATACTCAGGTAGGCTGTGGCATTGCAACGATGATCAATTAGTACTAAGTGTGCCAAGAAAATCTCTCCCACACCATTACACCAACACCACCAGCCTGAACTGTTGATACAAGGCAGGATGGATCCATGCTTTCGTGTTTTTGACGCCAAATTCTGACCCTACCATCCAGCAACAGAAATCGAGACTAATCAGACCAGGCAACATTTTTCCAATCTTTTATTGTCCAATTTTGGTGAGCCTGTGTGTATTGTAGCCTTAGTTTCCTGTTCTTAGCTGACAGGATTGGCACCCGGTGTGGTCTTCTGCTGCTGTAGCCCATCTGCCTCAAGGTTCAACGTGTTGTGCGTTTAGAGATGCTCTTCTGCATACCTTGGTTGTAAAGAGTGGTTATTTGAGCTACTGTTGCCTTTCCATCAGCTTGAACCACTCTGGCCATTCTCCTCTGACCTCTGGCATCAACAAGGCATTTTCACCCACAGAACTGCCACTCACTGGATGTTTTCCCTTTTTCGGACAATTCTCTGTAAACCCTAGAGATGGTTGTGCGTGACAATCCCAGAAGATCATCAGTTTCTGAAATACTCAGACAAGCCCATCTGGCACCAACAACCATGCCACGTTCAAAGTCACTTAAATCACCTTTCTTCTCCGTTCTGAAGCTCGGTTTAAAGTGCAGTGGTTCGTCTTGACCATGTCAATATGCCTAAAAAGAGTTGCCACCATGTGATTGGCTGATCAGTAATTTGCATCAACGAGCAGTTGGACAGGTGTCCCTAATAAACTGAGTGTATATGTATGTATATACTGTTTATGTATATTGCACCAGTCATGCTTTTTGGGTTTTATTTACTGAACAGACTTCACTACCTGACTTTTGTTATATAAAACTAAAAACTTGTTTTTAGCTCAATTGTTAGACAATGAAACAGCTGGTTTAAGTAGAAAAATTTAATGGTCATGCAATGTCGAAATAACAAGAAACAGTGACTAATATTATAATTGAACTTATAGTAAGGTTTCTAAAAGTGTAAAATATGACCCATTAAAAAGGATGTCATTAAATGAAGGTGCAAAGAGACCTGGACTACAATAAAAATTAAAAGGGCAAAAATGATGATGCATCAGTGTGCCAGAGAGAATTAGCGTCAAAATCTAGATGGAAATAAGATCCAGACAGAAAGAGAGAGAGAGGAGAGAGGACAATGAGAGCTGCAATTTAAAAATTGTCACTGCAGAAATTGCGCCTGTCATTGGCTTTAAAATCACAGCGTTTCACTAAAGCAATTTACCGCCAAGATCACACCACACACCACCAATGCATGCTCATGCTGTGGTGAAGACCACAACCATGAATTCAGTGTCTCATATGCTAAAAGCTTCTAATCACACCAGTCGTGCCACAAGGAATCCCTTCTATAAAAGTTCTGAAATTCAATTTAAGGCACAAGTCATAGCCATATTCCAGCGGGGACTCCAGGGAATGTGATTTGAATAGTAATATTTTTGAAGTCAACCCTGCAAAATCCACCCACCGAATCGCTTTGACAGTCTGCACTGCTGTAGCACCGAGACAATTTAGCCACCGTCACATTTAATGTGGTTCAGGGCTTCCCGAGAACATTGTTTGGGACAGTCTGAACAGTGCGCTTCTGCAGAGGCGATAAGAATCGCTAGAGATCTCACTGAAGAGTCTTATAACTTACTGAAAAACTGCACCCATGGCATCTCTCAAGGGCGTATGGACAGTTTGGAAAGAATTTGCAAAACATGAGCGAGACCTCTATTAACCTTCAGAATGTCTTGTAAAATATTAAAGTCTCCAAGGAAATCAGTCCTTATTATTTTTCTGACTTCTATCATTTCTTTCCAGACATTGGAGGGAAAATCCACCTGTCGTAATTTATTCATCATTCACTGTTTTTTATTGAGAACATTACTAAATGTGAAACAGACAAAGGAGTGAAGTACTTTATATTGATGCCATCTAATGCCAGCCTAGAAAAGCTGTGCTCAATTTTACTAGCATCACATGTTAAAAACTGTACAAAACAAAATTTACATATCCTACACAACTTATTTATAATTATTCGTATGAGGTGGCTAATTCGTACAAATTCACTTGTACGATTTTTCAAAAACCCCATGTCGGGTAGGTCTAGGGGCGGGGTTGGGTGTAGGTAATTTGTACAAATTCATACGACTTGTAAAATACGTACGATTTAACAAAAATCATATGAATTTGTACGAACTAGCCATTTCGTAAAATTTGTCGTAAAATGTACAAATTGGCCTGAAACTGGACCTATAGAAACCTGCCATGCAAATGTACATCAAAAGTTTAGGCGCTGTGAGACTTTGGAATGTGTTTACAAGGCTGCATTAATTTGATTACAAAAACAGTAACATTTTTAAATATCACTGCCATTCAAAACAAACCTTTTCTATGGCAATAAATTTAAAAAAGTAATTTATTCCTGTGATGCAAAGCTGAATTTTCAGCATCATATCTCGAGTCTTCAGTGATCTTTCAGAATAATATTGTTAATGTGAGAAACAATTGTGCTGCTTAATATTTCTGAGGAGAAAGTAATATTTTTTAGCATTCCGGAAGTTCAGCAGAACATAATTCAAACACAGGTTATAAATATGCACATTACCCATTCGTTTACTGGAGGGAAACCTTTTTAAAACTTTCTATTAAGTGGACACCGACCAAAGAAGAGAAAAAGATTTAACTAGTTCCTTCCTTGCTGACTAAAGAAAAAGAAAACTAAAATGGATTTAAGCCTTGACTTGGATTTGTGGCAGAAGGATTAAGCTGCGGTCACACAAGGATTTGAGCATGCAAAATTACTTCAGACCACACAACACTGCAAAGCACGCAGCCTTCCGGTTTCCCGTGTCAACATGATGAGTGAGAACGAGTGTGAAGTGTGACCACGGCTTAAGACTTGGCCTCTCAGTCTCCACACCACAAACCTGTCATGCATTAATCACCTCAATCACTTCTATGCCCAAAGTCTTTATCATGTTGCCATTGGGTTTCAGAAAACCCTTCCAATTAACATCCATATTAAAAACATGATTTCCCAAACTGACAGTGTTCATTTGCATATAACATTTATGAACGAGTAGTTCAGCAAAGCCCTATCAGCTGTTGTCTAATTAGGATTCAGTGAGTGTTCCTTTAGCGGTGCTACTGCAGATTTCATCTTTAACCTGGTGTTTAATTGCCAGAAACAGCCGGGGCCTGGTGTTTATTTAGTTGTCCATGTGATTGTGCCGCAGTGTCTGTCACGTCGCAGGTTTTCTTATTTATTTTCAACTACCACCTTCAAATATTTTGACATGATAGGAATGCATGGTTTATTTATTTATTCATGTAATTTAGCCCAAAATGGAATTTTGCTGTTAATTCACGCACGCTCAGGCCATTCAAGATGACTTTTTTTCTCCTAAAGAACTATAACAAATATTTTTATCTGAAAGCATGGTTTGCTAATCAATGGTTAACAGCACTTGAGAATCAAAGAAGAATGCACAGGCAAGACATGTGATTCCTTTTCACAAAATTGTGTTTTTATTATCAAAAACTATCATTTTATGGAAAACTTGATTAATATGTTTTGTGCATTAAAAAAAGTAATATTTTTTAGCATTCAAAGTTTAAAAGAACAGCATTTATGAAAGAAAAATACATTATAAAGATGTAAATCTACTGTCACTTTTGATCAACTGAATACATCCTTCCTGTAAAATTAAAAAAAATGCTTTCTTCAGAAACAGATTCAGACAATCCAAACAAAAGTTGCACCTCAACAACTTGATTTTGTTGTTGTTGTCTTTGCTCAAAAAGTACTCTCATAGCTTCATGAACTCACCAGTGTCACACAGACTATTTTAACAGTGTCCTTACTAGGTTTCTGTGCCAGACAGCTCTCAGATTTCATAAAAACAGTAAATAATGACAGATTTTTCTTTTTTGGGTGAACTACCCCTTTAGGACCTTAAAGGGATAGTTCACTTTGAAGTTGATCAGGCATATAAGGGCATCTAAGGTGTAGGTGTCTTTTTTTCTTCATTAAATCCAATTTTGAGATTTTTTTAAGTCAAAGCGTGGTAGTCTGTCAGTCATATAATGGTCGGTACAGGGAACTGTCTCTATGAAAGAAAAAAAAAGCATGCACAGAGAAATCCAAATTAAACCATAACAATACATTGATGGCCTATGACAAGAAACGAGCGGTTTGTGTGAGAAAACGAAGAGTATTGCATCCGGTGCTCTGCGCTAACCTGATTTTGCCAAGTGCTACATGTCCCTGGGTCAACATTGTGATTAACCAATCAGATTTGCAGAAACAGTTTACAGTTTTTGTGAAGTTTAGGCTAACAATCAGTGTTTGGTGTTTGTGCATCAGTGTCAGTCATCTATCATTACATCTGATTTTAGCCATTACTCATGGATAAGGGTAGGTTTAGGTGTAGAGATATGGTCAAGACTATATTTTTGCATTAAAATGTTGTTAATTAATAATTAATATGATGACCTACTGTAGGGACACATTGAACAAATGCTGAAACGCACCAGAAGTGATCTCACGTGTGTATACTGTACATCAATCATTGTTTACACAGGGATTTTGGAAGTGTTACCTTTCGCTGTGAATATCTAAACATATTCTATGTTGTTCGCTGTAAATATCTAAGCATATTTTTTTTCTCTCATAGAGAAAGTTCCTTGTACCGACCATTATATGACTGACAGACGACAAAGCTTTGACTTAAAAATCTCGAAATTGGATTTAATGAAGAAAAAAATTACACCTACGCTGATAAACTTTTTAGTTTTAATTTCAAAGTGAACTATACCTTTAATATACTGTCAGGAGCCACCATTATTAATTTTGTCTTGCCTTGTGTTTTTTTCAGTGACGGTGGCCATTAAGTTGCATTTTATGTATCACCAAGGTCTACAGTTTCATCTTAAAAAAAAAAAAACAACTAAAAAAACTTTTTACTGCTCTGCTGAAGAAAAAAAAGTCACCTACATCTTGGATGGCCTGACTCTGAGGGTGTGTAAATTTGAAAATAAGCATTTTTTGGGTGAACTATCCATTAGCAAATATACATGCCGTACAATGTATTGCATCACTTACAATAGCTGTCAATTCATGGCATGAAAGGCCTTTGAATGACAAATGTAATTCAATCTGGAAATAAATTCCCCTTCTGGGTTTATGTACTACACAATATTCCTGTCAATCAACGACTTGAAAATCAACATTGAAAGTTGTTTATGCAACTCGAAGGCATTTAATCCGAATCGCTATCTCCTCCTGAGCGAGCATATTTGTGCATTTTGTATTCATTCGCATCAATCTGCCGTTTAGGCTTGAATGAATTGGTTTCTCTCCCGCATGACGTTTACGAGGAGCTCCCTTGGTTGCAATTTCTGCGGGTGTGTTTGTTTGTGTGTTAGCTCTCCTGTCAGGCGGCTCTCTCAGGGGTTGAGTGGAAAATCCCTGCAACGGAGCTGCTGTTCCATTAACATTCTCCACCACAGGCAACCTAAGCCTTCACACGCTGCCGCAGCAGAAGCATTTTTTTATCGCTATCGTTCTGCCTTTCCCTCGCCACGTCCTTCTCTATCGCATTGTCCACCTTCTTACGCCTTTTCCCTCTCGCTCCATCTCTGTGACCCTCTCCTCCTGTCTCGCTTTCTCAATCTTTGTTCATTGTGCTGTCGATTTACCTCAGAGAGGCAGCTGAAACCTGCAGTGCAGGAACATTAAACAGTCCTCACCGTTTGACCGTTCTGCCAGGGGGCAAGATTAAATCACCTCAATCTGACATCAAGAAATGAGGTGTGATCCCTGCACCCCTACACATATGCACTAATAAAGTGGCTTAAAAAGGTCATATCAAACAACTTTTTTAATTTTTAAAAGGATAGTTAATCTAAAAAAAAAAAAAAAAAACTAAAAAAATAAACCTTTTTATATGGAACACAAGTCTTTTTTGAAGGGTAAAAACAATTAAGGAGAGCTTTTTACAAACAAAAAAGACTCTAGGTCACTAAAACATGAGAGCCATGGTGTTATCAACATGCAATTTCTGATTTCCTTTCTTTGACCTTGTTATGCATTATAACAGCAGTCTTTTATTAAATGAATCTAAAAACAACAAAGGCCATGAAAGTGAGGAACAGTGTTATTTTAGTATTATTTCTACACTTTTTTTTTAAATACTAAACTCCAGGTTTCATATAAGCCTACTATTAGCAGAAGGTAATGCAAGCTGTAACTGCTGCAGTGCAGTGCAGAGATATAGAGAGGTGTGACATGGGCCCTTCTGGGTTTGTTGAAGACCAGTCGTGCCACTGCATTCTAAATCATTTGTAAAGGTTTGACTGTGCAGAGCAATGCAGATGACTGAACTGACAATGTCCTGGACAAGAAGTTGTGCAGAATGCCTGATCTTTCTGATGTAAACCTGCGAGATCATGCAGTTTTTGCAGTATGGTCTTTGAAAGTCAACTGCTCATAGAAGATTACACTAAGATTTTCAACTCGATGGGGTAATTCTTGTTTAAATTGCCTGGATGGTAAAATCATGCTGTAGAGTTGGAGTGGCAGGGACGACGAGAAACTCCGGGTGCCAGGTGGACCTGTAGGGGCTGTTCTTTTATCCATGCAGAGATGTCCACCAGGCAGCTTGAGATACATGCAGTAACCGTTGGATCATCTGGTTGAAATTAAATATATAGCTGTGTGTCATTAGCATAGTAATGTTAGGAGAAACCATGTGCTTGTATGATGGGACCCAGCAAAGTAGTGTATGTGGAGAATTGGAGGGGTCTAAGAACTGATCCCTGAGGAACCCCTGTGCCCATATTTACCAGGGGAGGTATGCAATCAGTTATATATATTTTTCACCACTATAAAAAATATAGAATAAATAAGTATTTATTACATATTTATAATAATATATATATGTATAACTATCTGTAATTTATTTTATTTCAGCTTAGATTTTTTGTTAAATTGATTTAAACACTAAAACAAATGAACTTAGTAAACTAAAATTATTTTAAATAAGCACAGGCACATGAGTTTGTTTTAAGTCAATAACACATTATTACTTATTCTAATGTATAATTTGAAATTGTGATAATCGCAGCAAATATTTTTTTTTTCTAATTGTTATATTTTATTTGATTTCTATATTTCAAAAATGGTACCACACTGTGGGAAAAAAATTGTCAATGACAGTGATGAAAAATAACGTCTGACACTGGTGAATTAAATAAATGTCCATTCAACATGTTTCACTAGAAAATATTACATTACATTTCCAAAGTACCAGTTGATTTCTACATAGTCAGCAGTACTGAAGTAAAAATGTGCAAAAAGTATTTTAATATCACGCCTTATGCATAAAATCCATCAATTATAAAAACCCACGCTAACTCTTTAAACACATTAAACTGCATCCTAAAGGAGTCTGCTTTGATCATTCTTCCATCGGGAAATACACTTCGGCCTGCCACAGACTAAGCTCAGGCCAAAACAAACTATTTACCAGGAGCCTATCTAATAATTTTATATGATGGTAATTTTGATATATGTGGTTCTAGAGGATATTTATGCTCTATCTGAAGAATAATAACTGAATCTGAAGTGCAACAAAGCATCAAAAACTCCTCACGTGTGATACCACAGGCAAAAGCATGCTAAACACAACATTTTAACAAAATATTCCAGGCTAGTTTTCTTTAAACTCTGATAGCACTTACATAAGGGTGCTTATATTTTGTATCCATTCTAATATATAAATGTTGCAAGGCTTAAAGTAATGCATTTAAAACAACAAACCGTTCTGTTTCTAAAACGCCATAAAACAATATTTTGTATATTACTGCTTTGTATTACTGTGATTTAAATAATGTTCACCTGATTTATGACATAAAACATGGACAACATAACATGACAGTTTTTGGAGCAGCTTCATCAAAACAAGCAAAGTCAAGCAAATGAGGAAAAACAATATTAACCAATAACCCTAGGCTTTCGTAGCATCTATATATTATGCATCATCCACAATACTCTGACCAAAAGTGTTTTGAATGTGAAAGACAAATATATGCACAATTTGTACATAAGTAAAAATGTAGGATGTCCTCTTAAAATAAATGCAAATAACAAAAATAGTTTTTGGTATTTCCTTATGGTCTTAAACCAGTTTGATTTTGTTTATTTAAAATAAAAAACTGATGTTTTTGTACAAAATGTGCTGAAACTCCCATTCTATTGAACTTGCTAGAAAGAAAGGGAGATATACACAGAAAAATGAGAGCCATATTGTTTTCCATTCCCATTATGTTTCTCTAGGAAAAAGCGGTTTGATTTTACACGGCTGACCTTTACAGAGATGACACAGTTTCCTGCATTGTGCGCCTCGATTTATTTATGTTTATACAGCCGTAGGAGGAAGCCAAAGGGAGCGTTACACAAAGAGAGAGAGAGAGAAAGCACATTATAACATGCAACTCCTAAACACTGACAGATGCACTTTGGAGAAGAACAGTAATGCATCAATGTGACCCGAATGCCACAGACTGGGATTTCCTCATGATGTGCTTCGCTTCCACATCTCAGTCAATAACATCCTCTGACAAAACCCATCACAACAGCCCCACTACCTTCCTACTGCAACTTAAACAGACAAGATGACATTTTAGATGTCATAACTCACGATTCACACCTGTTTACAAACTCAATCCCGACCCTTTTCCTGACCCTGAATACCATCGATCAAAATCGCTTCTTGCCTGTGCCTCAAAAAATGCTCATTACCTGCATTCAGGTTACAACAGCGGAAGCATGACATCACACATGAGAGGTCATCAGCTTTAAGAGCGCTCGAGAAGAGCCGGGAGATAAATAAAGCCGCTCACATGGACTTCATTACATTCTCGCTCGTGTGGGATGCATCGGGTCTGTTGCTGGTGGATCAGTGAGAGGTTAATGCAGTTCAGGCCCACTATGTTCGAGAGGCAAGCAGGTAGAGATCGGCTCGGATGTTTGGGCTTCAGATCACCCACGTTGCATTATGCAGATAGATATCATTTGATATTAAGTGGCAATTAACCCCTCTTTGTAAATTCTGAACTACAACAACACAGGTTTGGGTAAGTGACCAATCCAGCTTACATAATATACTCTCACAACCATTATAGCCCACTTGGTTTATTGGCTTCAGCGATGCAGGGTAATTATATGTTTGGCAAATGTTGAAAATGGCAGTTATCACTTTGATTGCAGTTATGAAATTAATTGGCCTTTCGGTTGTGATGGATTAAAGTTTAACTTTCAGCAATTCCGGGCAGTAACGTTTGAAAACATTACTGTATTACACAATTGGTGTACATTCAGAGTATGATTGCTAGATTTTTGGATTTTCATGATCTACTGACCTGTCGCAAACAATCTAAATAAAATGGCATTTAAAACACCCCAGGCAAACAGCACAGATTTTTAAATGAATAAATCTTAACCATAACATTACTTCAGTCATCATCATCCAGTCAATGTATAAAATATGTTGCAAATCTTGTTGATAATGATCAAATCAATCTACACTCCATACTCCATAATGGAAGAGCAAAAACAGAACTGTCACTACTTTATAAAACTGTTACAAAAAAAGAATAATAAATAAACTGAAATAAATACACTGCATAAGTTTTCAAACACTTAACCTAGTTGAAGCACCTTCTTTTTTCGGGTATGGTGCATCAAGCTTTGCACATCATAATTTGAATTTTGTTCATTTAAAAAGATAAAATAAATAAATAAATAAAACACATGGAGGGTTTTTAAATATGTTTTTATTTACACGTGCATATTTGTGTGTGCATGCATTTTATACATGCTACATTATAAATACGTACACACAGTACAGAATGTACTACACAGTATACTGTGTGCCATAATATTCAATATGTTTTAAAAGGTAAAAATCTAAAATAAGCTTTTTTTTAAAAAAAGTCTTCATCGCTAACTCAATAAAGGAAGTAATATAACTTCACTGCCTCTATATGTGTTTCAGGCCTGTATTGGAATGAAACTGAAAAAGTGAATCAAGAAATAAGCTTTAGTGGACTAACAAAAAAGCCCTGGGTCCAGTTATGGTCATTGAAATGGCAGGGGAGGACCTCTCCACAAGCTCCCCAGAAACATTACAAGTAATAGATTCCAATTAGTATGGGAGGATGTTCGACTAGGCTAAATTTGCATTGGATTTTGCGCCTACATTTGTGGATAAGAGTATGTGTGTGTGGGTAAAGAGAGCTCACATAATAATTCTTCTTCAAACAAGAAAAGAAAGTAACCGAAACTGTGGATAAGAACATAAATTAGAGTGTAGCGCTTTGAATTACTCTTAAAATGTTTCATTGAAGAACATTATAAAGACAAATCAAATTTAAAAAAGAATTATGTTTTTCCGAAACAAATATTAGACTTGGACAGCTGAATATACAAGTCTGAATGAAGCCGAGAGCAAAAGATTCTCAAAGGAAAGGACAGTCCGTTCGGCAAACCATGAATATCTTTTCAATTTTTGAGAAGCAGTCATACAATATCAATGTCAAAGCCTGAGCTATCGCTATCTCACTTGCTTTGACAGACTGCAGAAAGCTGCAAGTGTCTCAAATGCAATATTCCTCAGTGCTCAGCTACATTATTTGATCTAATGCATAGGCAAAAATTCAAAACAGGCTTTTTACAGGCTGTCTCGGGCTACTGTGTTTGGAGGACAAGCTCTGATAATTCAGGAGGAGTTGAGCTATAGTGGTGCTATGTGGCGTAATTCACAATCATAGCGGTTTGATTGCAGGTTTAGAGCACAAACACTATTGCTACATTCTGCAGCGGGTGATTAAGTGTCAATTGAATTACAGCCGTAATTGCAAACCAGACTGAAGTTTTACCTGGCAGGCTAGAAGCTGAAGAGCATGAAATGTGTTTTTCCAGAGCCCACATCGCCCTTCTCTCACAAAGTTTAACAAAACACTGCAAAACTTTTCTTTCATTTGAAAAGCCCTAAAAGTAATTTCAATAGCCAGAGACAATAAATCAGCAAGAGTTTTCCACCTAATTCAGGCTGGTGCTTTGTTTAAACTTTATATTGCATTTTAGTTTAACACTTTTTCCTAGAATATTACCAGAATAGAAGTATGGTATATCTTAATCTGATATGCTCAGTTATTTAAGAGCAAACTCTGATAGACAGGACTACTGTTGTGGACCCTTCGCTACATTTTTAATGACGATTAAGCAATTAATCGTATTTCAGGAGGAGCACGCACGAACGATCGCAGCTGCCACCAGTCTCCTTATTACTAATAACCCCGCGAATCTCTCCTTCTCCATCTTAAATACCGCTCACTCCCTATCCTCGGCTTCTGCGTTTTTTTGTCTCAGAGCTGTTTCTCCGCGAGCCGGGCAGCACTGCAGTTTTCACCACCCCTAAACTTAGCTTGCTTTCTGCTTCCGCCCAAACGCTCTGGCAGTCTCCAGCTATAGCATTTCTTACAGCATTAAGCCTAGCTCGCATGTCCAGGCTCTAATACGTTATCGGCAGCGTATCAGCCCTAACCAGCATTCAAATCAGTGGTCTAATTTCAATGGCATTTCTTTCTGTCAAGTTATGAGGCAACTGTATTAATGTTAACACAAGCTGCCTTACCTTGGTTTGGGATAACAAGAGTTTTCGCGACTGAACCATCGAGGCGAAGGCGCTCCTGCAATACCAGAAGCTGGACCGTGGTATGTAATCGATAGCACTCGTATTGTTGTCCAATGATATGCTGTTGCATTGTTATCATTCAGAAGCGTGAAGCATGCTGCCCTCTCATTAAGCGTTACATTACATTAACCTCCTACATATCCTTCCTTAACTGTTCAGTATTTCAGGTTACAGTTTTGCTTAAATGCTTTGCTTAAAAAAACCCAATTCCAGATTGCCAATCACTTTGGAAATATTATCAATCTGCTTCCACAAATTCACTCCGGCTTTCATTTTGTGCACACACGATCATACCCTTGACACTGTTTATTTTAGCGTTCTTCGGCCTTCTTAGTTGTTCAGAATTTACAGTCAATTCTAATTTCGATCCAAAAAACGCATCTGACAGTGTCTGATCTGTCCATAATCTTCAAAGATTCTATTTCCTTTTCATCAAACAAGTAAAACTGACCAGGTTAAAAAAAAAAAACATCTTAAAGCTATCCTCGCTCAATCAGGCTTCCTAACTTATAACATTTCTTCCCATTCCTTCAGAATAGGTGCAGCAACTACAGCAGCAGGAAAGGCCTCTCACAATCATGCATCCAAAAAGCTCTGCAAACGCTCGCGTTCCACCCCAGCCCCACCTCCGGCCCTCCTCGTCCCGCTGTTCCGGATCAATGGGAGCCGCCGCTCACAGTGCCTCAGCCACTACCCGGGTGGTATCTCACAACCCGGCGCTCATCCAGCCGCAGCTATTCTCCCCCTCTGCCCGCCCGGCCCCCAGGTCATTTCCGCCTGCTGCCTGGCCCTCTCCGGGCTCGCTCCGCCTGCCCGCCACAGCCTCTCTTGGCCGTATTGTCTGCCCCTGGCCTCTCTCTGGCCTTGTACTACCTGTTGCCCGCCCCCTCGCCATTCCACCTGCTGCCCGTCCCCTCTCCGGCCTCGCTCTGCCTGCCCACTCAGCCCTCTGGCCTTTTCGCCTGCCCCCCGGCCAGGGACAACAAAGGCGGTCCACCCCCACCCCAAAGGATGGTTCTCTTCACTTCTTGCCAGAGGTCCTTCGGCGGGGGCGGACGTCTCCCTAAACTTCTTGTCCCGCGTCCAGCTCATCTCAGGCTATTTTTGGGGGCTTGTTTGGCGCTGTCCGCACTCTATGGCTTTTTTGGGGGACCAAGCTGGGCTCTGAGCATCTGTTAACCCTAGCCTCCTAGAGGGTTAAACCTCCTAGGGCTCGGAGGCCGCCGGGCTCCCTGCTTGTCCCCTGGACAGTTCGCCAAACAAGCAATTTTTTCACAAATGTAGTGGGAACTAGTGAAATGACGATTAAGCAATTAATCGAATTTCAGGAGGAGCACGCACGAACGATTGCAGCTGCCACCAATCTCCTTATTACTGATAACCCCGCGAATCTCTCCTCCTCCGCCTTAAATACCGCTCACTTCCTATCCTCGGCTTCTGCGTTTTTTGTCTTCCTCCACCCGAGCCGAAGCAGACCCTCGCGAAGGGTCCCTCGTTTTGCCAAGTTCTCCACTTCCTCCAGGGGGCATGCGGGGACCAGACTGGGCTCCGAGCATCTGTTAACCCTAGCCTCCTAGAGGGTTAAAACTCCTAGGGCTCAGAGGCCGCCGGGCTCCCTGTCTGTTCCCCGAACAGTTTGCCAAACAAGCTATTTTATTGCCGAGGTAGTGGGAACTAGTGAAACGTTATTGATGAATAGCCATCAATAACAAACCCATAAGACCTTCTTTCATCTTCAAAACCCAAATTAAGATATTTTATCTAGCTGACCCTCCATAGACAGCAACACAACTGAAATGATCAAGGTCCAGAAACATAGTAAATACATTGGAAAAAAAGGATGTGACATCAGTAGTTCATCTTCAGTTTTAAGACACTACGAGATCTGTTTTTGTGTGAAGAAAACAAAAATAATATGATTTACTCAACCATTCTTGTCCTCTGAGTTCTGCCATTTTAAAGATTATCATATAAAGAGTATCAGTGTACTTTTCGGGGTCTGGGATCATTTCAGTTGTTTTGCCATTTATGGAGGGTCAGATGGTTCTCTGATTTCATCAAAAAATATCTTCATTTGACAAGGGTCGGTAATTAATGACAGAATTTCCATTTTGGGGTGAACTAACTCTTTAAAATTAGTAAGGACTTACAGGTAGAAGTGGTTTGCTGATGTCGACGTTGTGGTTCGAGTGGCCCATTGTGGCAGAGGGGCTATGGTATGGGCGGACATATGTTATATATAACGAACACAGGTGGGAAAACATCCCAGTTCTTGCATGGCCAGCATACTCACCGGGCATGCCCATTGAGCATGTTTGGGATGTTCTGGATCAGCATATACCACAGTGTGTTCCATTTCCTGCCAATATCCATTAACTTCGCACAGTCATTGAAGAGAAGTGGACCAACATTCCACAGACCACAATAAACAACCTGATCAACTCTATTGCACTGCATGAGGCAAATGGTGGTCACACCAGATACTGACTGGTTATCGGATCCCCCTGCAACTCCGCCTTTTATTGTGGCCAGCCTAAGGCACACCTGTGCAATAGTCATTCAGTGGTGATAGATAGACCAAACAATAGTACAACTGATAGAATGAACGAACAAATTAACCATAGATAGATAGCTGTTGATAGATTGAAATATATGTAGCAATACCTATTTTTTTTTTTATAAAAATGCCAAAAACACCTGACAAAAACCATAGCTTTAGAGAACTTTCCAAAAATGAGGTCTGAGCAAAGTTTCAGCGGTGCACTGGCAGAGAAACACTGCCTTACAAGAGCTTGTTAATAATGCCGGATTGAAGCTCAGCCTGACTAGTCTTGCCACTGATAGGCCCTGATGAAATGCCGTTATAATTAAAACCACTCATGTGTTCAAAATAAATGTCGGCCCATGTCCCTTGGCAGGGCACCGACACCACTGGGAGACGCTGGCAATTACAGTCAATATTTCTCATTTCCGCTAAGCTGTAGTGGAGGAATAGTCTCCTCTATGACTCCCAATGGACTGCCGGCAGAATTAAATTCATTTGTTAAGACATACACAGTCACATCACTGTTTTTGGCAATGTATCGACATTTAAAATACAGAGGATAAAATGCAACACAGACTACCAAGGAGTTCGATGCCAGCCTAGGAACCACCAAAGAGATCAATGGAAGTGCTAACAAAAAGCTTTCTTCAGGTAGACGACTTTGGCCTATTACCAACTCAGCTAATTAATATTCATGAGCCAAACTTGCGGATTGTACATTGTGTCCTGCCCACACAGCTAGAAAAGGCTGCGCTGACGGGTTCATAAACATGCTTCCCTTTAAAATCCAGATAAACAAGATGCTAAATCAGGGCAGACATAATAATCCCCCGCGACACGCGTTGACTCTGTGATCGTCTAATTAGGCCTTAATACATGATGAGGAGAGGTGCTAATAACAGCACTCTTATGCATATTCTGCGCTTTGGCTCACCATCCTTGGCCTCAGGAGTCTCTGCGGAGGATGTTCTGTGAGGACAGAGGGAATGTAGGTGAATTATGAAATCCTTTGCCTTTCATGTGTTTATTTAATATTAATTGCTGAGGTTTTTATTCGTTTTCTCAATGGATACGGCACAGTTAATAAAACAAGAGTCCAGACAGGCACAGACACAATGAAAAAGAAAGAGAGAGAGAGAGACTCTATCTAATGATTCTCTGAGTCGTGAAAGTCTGGTGGATGGCTCTTGTGCAGAATCCAGGTCAAAGCTGCAGAGTTCCCTGCCTGGCACACAGAAAAGTGGGGCAAACTCGAACTTTCCCTCATTTTTTTTTTCCAGTGAGTAAGCAGTATGACACACTCCCTCACAGAAAACATCACCAGCGATCATCCCGAAATGAGACGGAGGGAGGGAAGAGAAGATTTAAGATAGAAATAAACAGGAAAAGGACGCTAATGAGGGAAGGAAGGGAAGTAGGGAAGGAAGGAATAAATTATGAAACTGAGGAATGAAAGAACTGGAGAAACAGAAAGAGAATACATGTAAATGTAGAACTAGACCATTTTTTATCTATCAGATTAAAAGCTATATAGGTCTTACAGAAACATACAGGTTGTTAAATGTTTAAAAAAAGCTGGGCTTTCCTGGGTGGTTGCTAGGGTGTTGCTAGGCAGTTGTGGGGTTGTACATGTTTATAGGGCACTGGTTAGTGGTAAACAATTGAGAGAATGATGAAATGATAGAACAAAGCATATACATGCAGAATGACATGATGATAAAACAACAAAGAGACCAAAGAAGAAAGAAAGAAAAAGTGTATAATATAGAAAGAACAAACTAATGAACGGACGAACGAATGAGCGAACGAATTAAGGGATCAGGAGGTTAATTGCAGCACGTACAATAACAGTAAGTTGTACAGTATTTGTATCAAGCAAACATAATGACACGACTGCCACAACAGTCTGAAGGAAGTCAAGGAGTCATGCTCAACACAGACAGACAAAAGGAGGGTGGGAGAAGAGAGGGAGAACACAAGGGATGAAAGGTAGACAGTGTGACAGAAAAGTAAGTTAGCTGAGGTTGAAAGGATGAGAGGATGAGAAGGGGAGGACTGAGAGAGAGCGAGAGAGAGGGGCTTTTGAAGAAAACAAGGCCGTCAAAAAAAAAGTAAGAGAGGCTCTCAGTGGTTTTTATATGTCGCTCGTTTCTCTAAAAATAGAGGGGTGAAAATACTGACAAGCAGTGACACTGTGAGCACGGTTTCCTGCATTGATGAGACAAGTGCATATGTGGTGGGAAAACCACTGTGTTGAGGGGTTAAAAAGAGAGAAAGGGAAGCTTTTTCAGGAAGAAGTGAAATGCTTGCGGTTCTGATTACCCATCTTCTCTCTGTGCTATTGATCACAGCTGTGACAGAGCATGCGCATTAGTTCTGAAAGTAAAAAAGATGACAATAAAAAAAAAAAACAAGCCAAAACAGTCATGGATCTTTACAGTCACCATGACTGAGTGCAGATTTGGATGGGTTATGTGGATCCTAACGTATTTTTCGAGCACACGGTCTACCACAGAGAAGGGTTCATGGTTAAATTTAATTACTAAAACTCATGTTATAATGAGAACAGTGTAATAATGATGCAGACTTCTCTGTTCATTTAGTGGCAGCTAATGGCAAAAAGGATAATACATTTATCTTAGACACACACACATAACTGAATGGTAGGTGTTTCACTAATACATTAATCAACACAGAGCAGGACGAGAGCAGTAAAAAAAAACAAAAACACTCTTATTAAAATGAAGTTTCATATAAAAATACAACGGTGGCAGCTTGGTATTAACCACTACTGTCATGAAATATGCAGTAAATTAAAGAAGCTTTTTTTAATGCTGGCTTAACACAGAGCTGTCTGAAATTTGAAAAAAAACACCACAAGTTATGGTTTGATATTCCAGTGTTACATACAGTATACCAAAACAACAGATGGACGATCAAAGGATAGAAGCATGGAAAAAGAGATAAAATAAATGACAGACGGGCGACTGAACAGAGACAGATCATTCAGATGGCATACCAGTAAAATTATTTGAATGGAAAATTTAAATCGATCTGCCATGATGTATTCAAGTGTGATGTTACATAAAATTTCATCAAATTATATAAAATGTATATTAAAATATGAGTATTAATAAGACATCAACAATATATAGTGTCCCTAATACTTACATAGTAACTAGTATGTAACCACAGTGTAAGTAGACATTGGTACATAGTATCTACAGTTCTAATGTTTGTGTAACTACAGTGATCCCTCGTTTATCGCGGTAGATGCATTCCAGACCTGGCCGCGATAGGTGAAAATCCGCGAAGTAGGGACACCATATTTACAGTATTTATTTAACAGGTACGT